>CAJHQP010001802.1:0-102379 GCA_905132765.1 Moricandia arvensis
TTTGGGTTTACCAGGAGAGGTTTTAATGAGGCAACATCCAAAGCATGTAATAATCCCTGAACCAGACATGTCAACCAGGGGGAGTGTTAGGATAAATATTAGGTTGACTTGTCATTATCTCTATTTCATAGTTATCCTTATCATCATAGGATAGTGTTTATCCTATTTCTTAAGACGGTCTATGATCTTGTATAAATATGATAAGATATGAATGAGAGAAAATAGACTTTTCCCACAACACTTTCTCCATTATTTAATTTATATGAGATATGTATCATACAGTTTAAATTTTAAAGAAAATAACATTAAATATTATCAAAATATTATGAAATCATAAGAAAAAATAGAAATAAGATCCAATGTGATATAAAATAAACAATACAATATATTATTTATACTTATCTATATTATTATTTCATGATTTTAATGGTCATAAGTATATAGTCATATCTTTACATGAAATCTTCTAAATTTTATCTTTTTATTTTATTAATTTGTGTCTTATTTTGAACTAACTTAGCTCAGAGTTGATGAAATTTACTAATTTATCGAGTATTAATTTATACAGTTTATATTTTATAGAAAAGAAAATTAAAGATTGTTATTATTCCCCCTAAATAAAGAGAAAAATAATAACCCCTGTTTTATAAGAAGTAGATATATGTTTTACTATTTTTGACTCTAAAAATATTATAGAAAAATAGCAATAAGTCCGAGATGCTCTTAACTAATAATGATGACAAATCAGATATATATCTGAAAATAAATTATTTGTAATAATAATGTTGAACAAAGGATTTGAACAACATAGTTATAGTGTTACTCCAAATATCATTAAATTATAATTTGTAAATATTATAGGAAAAAAATTGAATGGGTACTCGAATATCCGAAATATAATTTAGATATTTTAAAATATTAAATATATCAAGTTTTAAAATTACCAAATATGCCAAATCAGTACTTATGAACCGAACTATCCAAAATAATCGGATTAATCAAATCATTTTATCTAAAATATTTAAAATTATCTGAAGTACCTTAAAAACTGATTATCTGAATATTATGTATCAAAAATATTTAAATTTATCTGACCTATCTAATATTTTATCCAAAAATAAATAAAATAAAATTATACTTTTACTCGAATGATATGATATTATCCGAAAACAACTGAAACCAAGCAAAACCAAAATTGGCTAAAATCATCGGATACTATTTGTTTCATAATAGTTTTTTACCGAAATCCTAAACAATGAAACCAAAACAAAATCAAATTTCATAAATAACCAAAGGTTCTTAAATCTCTAAAAAAAAAAAAACTGAAGCGAAAACAAAATGGTGAATTTTCATGTTTACCATATTATTGGTATCACTTTTCATTTTTACCTTCATTAAAGAGATATTTTCATAAATATTATTTTTAAGAGGTAAATCTTTTAAAAATTAATTAGAATCCTAAATTTTACATCTCTACTCTAAACCCTAAGTCTTAGATTAATTAATCCAAAAGTTATAAGTATATTTTTTTTCTTAAAAATAAAGGTAAAAATGATTAAGGTAAAAAGAAATGTGATACTAGAAAAGTAATATTTTTTACAATTTCTCAAACAAAATGTTGATATGTATAAAAATGAAAAGCATCCGCGCGGAATCAGTTTGAACAACATAACAGAATCAGTTTCGTCCTCCAACGTAACGAAATCATTTGACGACAATCATGTGAGATTTTTTACTCATAGAATCAAATCACTTTTAACATAAAGCACATGACCTGTGTAACCCTTTACAAGATCTTCCTGTACAGAAGTAAAATAAAGCTATTTTTGCCTCTTTGAAACAGCCTTTGCTTAGCAGTGAAGTAGTTAGTGTTATGTTTTTCTCATGTTAGTAAAGTAAATAAAACGAACCTCTCTATTATATTACTAATTATCAAATAAATAATATTTTCTGAGACAAAATAATTACGCTTCGTTTTAGACAACTTGGGTTTTCTTTTGAAGGATATATCAAAAGTATTATTTTAGATGCAAAAACTTGGTATTGTATGAAGATAAAAGCACGTGCTCGCTGCTGCATTTCTCTGTGATGATGTTCTAAAAGATTTTTACGTTCTGTTTCTCAACCGTCTATATCGCTTTTTGGCGTAGCTGACGATGAGATACGTAACTCCCAGACCAGGACCATAGCCGGTCCTAATATTTATATGGCTAGAAACAAAAATAAAACTTGTGGCCAGATATCTTCAAACCCGTCATCTGTGTTAGCAATAACATCTACCCAACCATTCTGCTACTGAGAACTTTCTGTTCATATGTGACCGTTGAAATATATATATTTCTAGCAGTCGGAAGCACAAGCTTCCTTGGCTTCCATCCAAAGCCAGCTCTGCCAGGACATGTGGGTACTTGTTCATGTTCAGTTTGGGTTTTTGGTTTTAGATGATACATATATACTTCATTTCTCAAGCTCAGTTTCAATTTGAGTAAATACTTCTCCTGCAGCGGGGAAGAAAACCAATTAATTTTTAATGTCAGTAAAACACCGTTTTAGAATGTCAAGAGTATTAACAATATGGAAAAGCACCCAGCTTTTAAAATCTAACTTCGGAATAATAAAATAAAATTTGATGCAATTTTGGAAAATCATGTAAAGGATGATAATTTTACTCAAGTTATTTGAATCCATCTGCCTTCGATGGCCGTTTATGTCTAACCATTTAGAGGACGGCGATGGAAGAATAATAATCTTTTGGAAAGCCCATGTGGCTGTCACTATCTTGCATAAAACAGTTCAATCTATTACTTGTCATGTCACTTGCCCTAGTATACCAAGCTTCACTATTACAGTTATATATGCATCTAACCTTGTTGCAGAACGACAATCTTTGTGGTCTTCCCTCGTTCTAGTCCATGCTAACTTCTCTTTGTATTGCTCCCCTTGGGTCATTGGAGGCGATTTTAACGAAATCTTGCATCATGCAGAGCACTCCTTACCATCATTCAACTCCTTCACTCCTCACATGGTTGAGTTTAAAGCTTGCATTGACTCTCTAGAAGTCAAAGATCTCAGATTCCATGGCCCTCAGTTCTCGCGGACTAACAATCAACCGGCTGATCCTATAACAAAGAAATTGGATAGAGTTCTAATCAATGAAGAATGGTTGCTTACCTTCCCCAACAGTTTGGTGAAATTTTTGGCTCGAAAAATATATGATCATTCGCATTCGCTTCTTACTCTCGCAAGTTCGCCTCCAATTGTTGGGTCCAAGCCACTCAAGTTCTTCAATTACCTAACAAGTCACTTAGATTTCTAGTCCACTGTAATCCGCGAATGGGAACAAACTCTTCCAGGCAGTTGGTTTATGTCCAACATTAGCAAGAAACAAAAAACTCTAAGGCGTTTCCTCAAACTACTCAATAAGAACAACTATTCTGATATACATAAGAGAGTTGCAGAGGTCTACTATCATCTAAAAGAGCTTCAACAAAAATCTCTAGACAGTCCCTCAACATCAAATTTTCTGAAAGAAAAAGTATGGAAAGAAAGATGGGATCATCTGAGAACAATGGAGGAAGCCTACTTTCATCAGAAATCAAGGATTCACTGGCTAAAAGTATGAGATCAAAACAAGGTTTTCTATCAGAGCTACACTATGGCTCGAAACTACTACAATGCTATTCATGCATTGACTGACCTTAATGGGGTTACTGTTACTGATCCAGAGCAGATTGGACTACTGGCAGTATTCCAATTCCATTGTATTTTGGGACCTCCTTTCTCTCTAGTCAATCACAACTTATTGGATTCGGTCCAAGCCTTCACAATGTTCTCTTGCTCTGATGTTCAATCTGCCTTGCTATCGTCTCTACCTACAAATGAGGAAGTTATGAGAACTTTGTTTTAACTGAACCCAAACAAAAGTCCAGGTCATGACAGTCTCACCTCAAGATTCTATAGTTGTTCATGGCGTGTTTTGGAGAAGGAGGTTACATTAAATATCATCAGTTTTTTCTCACGTGAGATGCCAATGTCTACCAATTCCACAATCCTGGCTCTCATACCCAAGTTCCCTGGAGCCACAATCATCAAGGAAAATCGGCCGATATCCTGATGTAATACTCTGTACAAAGTGATGTCAAAGTTGTTAGTGTCAAGGTTAAAGCCTTTGGTCCCTCAAATTATTCTTCCTAAACAGTCTGTTTTTATCAAAGGAAGGTTACTGCTGGAGAATTGCCTACTTGCCTCAGAAATTATAAGTGGAGATCACAAAAATAAAGGTCCAAAAAGACTTACTCTCAAGGTTGATATAACCAAGTCATTTGATTCTATAAAGTGGGACTTCGTGCTTGCTTGTCTTACTTCCCTTAATCTTCCACCCCCAAATCATTTCTTGGGTTAAAGAATGCATCTCAACAGTAGCTTACTCGATGGGAATTAATGGCTCCCTCCGTGGTTTCTTTCATGGCACTAAAGGCTTGCGTCAGGGCGATCCATTAAGTCTTCATCTGTTCGGATGGCAATGAAAATTTTATCACAGAAATTAGACAAAGCTGCAGAAGGCTTAATTGGATACCACCCGCGTTGTAAAAGCTCTAAATTGACCCATTTATATTTTACGGATGACTTACTATATTTTTGATGGATTTCTGGCTTCCATGAGTGGTATTATCTCTGTCCTAGCAGACTTTCAACAACTATCATGATTGGCCATTAGCACCCCATATCTTGTATATTTACTGCTGGTCTTTCTAATTCTGAGATTGCCATCATCGAGTCTTCAACAGGTATCAGCCAAGGCTTTCTTCCCATAAGGTATTTAGGCCTCCCTCTAATCACCAAGAAGCTCTCCCTCCTGAATTTTGAACCACTCATACAAAAGATCAAGGCTAAATTAGGCATTTGGACATCAAAGAAACTATTTTTTGCAGAGAAACTTCAACTTATAAGCTTTGTTATTTTAGGAATGATTAATTTCTGGTGTGCAACTTTCATACTTCCAAAGAAATGTATAACAATGATAAACCAGCTATGTGCCTCTTACCTTTGGAAGGGTTTTATCGAAGGGAGATACACAGCCTGTGTGGCATGGGATACAGTGACTTCTCCTAAAGAAGAAGGCGGCCTTGGGCTGAAAAATCTCCTATACTAGAATAAGACTTGTATGTTGAAGCTCTTTTGGATGTTGTCTTCAAAAAAGAATCTATTTGGGTTTCTTAGATTCATCAGAATGTTAGGAGCACCAATCTCATACTTAGCTTTTTAAGAAACTGCGGCTTTGGGACAAAGCAACTGAATGGCTACGGGTTTCACCTGGTAATGGCAGTTCCTTCTAGTTCACGCCATGGAGTCCTTACGGTCAGCTAGTATCCTACTTTAGTTCTGCTCGACGTAGACAATCCGAAATTCCCCTTAATGCATCTCTAGACTCTCTTTGGCTGGTGACGCTTGGAGTATCTCCTCTGCTTGTTCAGCCCCAAATGGAAGAGGGACAAATTTATTTATCCTATGTGATCCTATCAGATTCTCCTTATATCTCTAAATGGAACTCAAATAGTTTAAGAAACAATAATACCATCAACAACAAGTTTGTTTCTACGACAGTCTCAGGCTTAGAAAGGAACATGTCCCATGGTGGAAAATAGTTTGGATACAGAAAGGAATCCCGAAGCACAAAACTTTCACTTGGATGTTGGTCCTTAATCGTTGCCCAAATAGGGATCGTCTTCTATCTTGGGGATTGATAGTTGACCATGCATGGTTGTCTTATCTGTAACAATCACCCTAAGTCGAGAGACCATCTTTTCTACAGATGCTCCTTCACTCGATCAATGTGGCGACCTTTAGCTGCTAAGCTTCGTTTGAATCTCTCCTCTGATAATTGGACCAAACTATCCAAGATTTGATCAACCTCTATGGAGACAAAAATCTTCGTTATATATCTCTTCTGTCTTGGCAAACACTCCTTTATGAGATCTGGAGAGAAAGAAATAAGAGACTCCATCACAACCGCTTCAGATCCTCCGACTCCATCAGTGTTCTAATTAACTCCATCATTAAGAACAAAATCTCCTCTTTTCGAGAGATGAACCCAGTTGAATCCAGCACTTGCACGCAGCTATGGCTCTACCTCCGGTGAAAGAACCGCCAGACCTACCATTCTTTTTAATTCAACTGGGCCTCATCATTCAACCGGGCCTAAAACAGTTCCTTCTATCATCTTACTACTCTGCTGGTTTCAGGAAAGTGGGCCTCCAGCATACCTTTCATTATGTCGTGCTCCTTTTCATATTTCACTTCTAATTTGATCAATCCCAAGTTTGTAATTGTAACACTTGCCACTTTTAAATAAAATGCACCAAATCTTAAGAAGAAAAAGAAAAAAATTGAGTATCGTTTCGTTCGGTTTGGGATAGGTATTAGTTTTCAAAAACCAAAATTTATCCCAAAAATCAAATGTGATTTCGTTTATTTATTTGTAGAATCGAAATTACCAAAAATAACCAAAGGTATCTATTATATTCAAAAAATAGTTTTTTTTAAACGCTACTCAAAAATGGAGAAATCTAACAGAAAAGCTACTCAAAATTAGTTAATAACAAAAAAAAAAGTGAGTAGATTTTAAAGAGCATAGAACATAACACATTAAGATTTTAAATTCAACGGCTTGAAATGAAAAATGGAGAAACAAAAACGTATAACTAACAACAGTTATAGAATACAATAAGCACAACATTTAAAACAAGAGAGTAAGAAATAATACTTGTGATCACTCGTTGATAAAATCCGCAAAGAAAATGAAATTAAGAATTAGCATCAATTTCTAGCCGTACATAGATATCAATATTCCAAGATTTTCAATATGTTCCAATGTGAAATTAAGTAGTATCAGCGTCTAGCCAGCCGTACAAGGAACTTGCAACTGCACAATAGTATGATGAATATCAATACCTTATAAGTGAGTATGAAAATATATTTTACATGTTCTTGTCTCGCAAACTAAATAACATTATAATAAGAATTCTAAACGGATTTGAGAATTCTTTTCATAATTGGATGTTAAATTTTGTTGTACGGAAACCTCTGATTTGAGATGAATCAAAGCTTAAATTGTTGATGTGAACAGTCGATTTAAACTTCACAGCCACTCACGAGAATCACTCAAGATTGAATCAAGATAGAAAGAAAAAACGAGAGATAAACACAGTTTCATCACCCAAGGTATCTCTCCAATGTGGAGAACTAATCCCTGGAGCCAGACACAGCCTAGAAAATTCACTAGAACAAGGCACCATTCGCAACCGGAGATGGTGAAGAACAACCGGAGCTTGATGTCTCTGATCTCTTTCTCTCCCTCTATCTATTAGCTCACATAGCTTATTACTCTCTCTCTCTCTCTATCTCTCTCTCTCTCTCTCTCTCTCATCCTTTAATATAAACCAAGGATGTACAAGTCTAACAAGAATCAAGTAATGCTAAACTGATTTAAACAATTCTAACCAATTCTTAACTAACCTAACTACCCGAGTAACAAACTAACAATAAGGATATAAGATCCAAGATTAGATCACTCACCAACATACTCCTCTTGAGCTAAGCTTAACTTGTAACATCTTCATGCTTCAACTCTTCTAGTACCCTTGTTCTCTTCCGTGGATTTACCATCTAGGCTTACACCGTCTGGAACGACCAAAGCTTCATCGAAACCACCTTTGTCAATATATTAGTTGGGATCATGCTTGTATGGATCTTCAATACTTCAACCTCTCCCTCATTGATGATATCTCGTATGAAATTGTATTTCACTCTCATGTGCTTTGTACGTTCATGAAATAATGCATTGCTAGACAAGAAGATGGCACTTTGAGAATCACGCCAGACTTCAACTGATCCATGTACGATTCCAAAACCTTCAAGCAATCCTTTCAGCCATATGGCTTCCTTCACTACCTCTGTTAATGAGATGTATTCAGCTTCGGTAGTTTACAAGGCCACCACTTGTTGTAGACTAGACACCCAACTCACCACGTTCCCTCCTATAGTAAATACATAACCCAACAATGACCTACTTCCATCTCTGTCTCTGTAAAATCTGAATTGCAGTAAGCTTGAATCTTGAAGTCCTTCTCTTGAGTGTAGACCAGCTGAATCTCTGCAGACCCTTTCATGTATCGGAGAAGCCACTTCACAGCCTCCCAATAAATCTCTCTTGGTCTGCTCATAAACCGGCTCACTAGACCCTTAACATATGCAAGGTCATGACTTGAGCCCTACCATCGCATACATGATACTTCCCACAGCTGAAAATATGGTATCACATCACTATCAATGATATCCTCCTGCTCTTTCACATAAGAAAAACTTGAGTGTGCTCCCATCGGCGTCAAAGAACTCTTAGCACCTTCCATCCTGAAATTGAAAATCACCTTCTTGATGTACTTTGACTGAGACAGTCTTAACCCACCTTTGCTTTTGCTTCTATAGATGTTCATTCCCAAGATCCTTCAAGCTAGACCTAAATCTTTCATCTCAAAAGTTGATTCCAATTGCTCCTTAAGCTTCTTGATATCACTCATATCCTTAGCAACCATGAGCATATCGTCTACGTAAAGCAGTAGATACACTAAGCTTCCATCAGAACATTCTGTAGTATATGCACACGCATCCTCATGTAATCGTCAAGAATCATAAACTCGTCGAATTGCTTGTTCCATTGACAAGGTGACTGCTCAAGCGCATACAAGGATATATTCAAGAGACATAGATGATCTATCTTAGACTTGTCTTCATAACCCTCTTGTTGCTCCATGAAGAGGTCTTCCTCTAAGTTCCCATGTAAAAACGCCGTATTCACGTCCATTTGTTCTAGCTCCAGGTCCAGGTTCACCACAAGAGACAACAATGTATGGATTGATATTTGTTTGACCACTGGAGAAAATACTTTGTGGTAGTCAATACCTTCCTTCATGTAAAACCACGAGCCACTAAACGAGCCATGTACCTCTTAGGTTCTTCTTCAATCATTCATGGCTTGATCTTGTTAAGCCATTTACAACTTATGATCTTCATGTCTTTGGGTCTTCTCACCAGTACCCAAGTCCAATTCTTGATAAATGAGTCCATCTCATCATCAGACGCAAAATTACACATATGCCACTCCATGCTTGCCTTAGCTTCAGCATAATCTTTAGCTCCTCTACATTCATTAGCTAAAACATAGATAGAGCAAAGGAAACTTCAGAGTTGTTGTATTCATTGAACTTTACTGGTGGCACAATTGTTCTTCGAGTCCTATCTTTGGCCAATTGATAGTCGGTCAGTCCTAATCTTGCATCTTCTAAGTCATCATGATCTGAATCTTCAGACTCAATTTCATCAACTAAGCTAAGACCTTCTGAGTTGCAGACCTCTGGGAATACAGTTTGACCATCCAAGATATACATGCCATTTCTCAGACTCCCTTGCAAGGCAAGCTTATAATTCTTTATGAATATGATCTTGCCTCCACCTCCATTGTCCTTGAACCCCAAGTTGTCAAGTGTCCATGTAGAGATCAGGTTCCTCCGAAGTGATGGTACATATCTAACATTTTGCATCTCCTTCACAGATCCACGATGAGTGTTTATCCTCACATTACCAATTCCAAGAGTTTCCACTATATGAAAATCTCCTAACAATATTTTGGTTGATTGTATCTCCTTGAAATCAGTGAACCAATCACGACGAGATGTCATGTGATGAGTACACCCTGAATCAATCACCTAGTTGTCGTTTGCTTCATCCCCGATAATCGTTAAAGCATCCAGCGTCTCAGATTGACCTATAGCCACATCTGCCTCTCCATCGCTATCTTGTTCCACCCTCTTCTTCCTTGCAAAACAGTCAGCTTTGACGTGACCCTCTTTCTTACAGTACCAGCAGGTAACTTTCCTCATTCTAGACTTACTCATGCCCCTGCTTCCCCGTCAATCATCGTTCTCACGTCTGCCTTGCCTGCCACTCTCAGTAGGATACAAAACTGTAGCATTTCCCTTCTCACGTTCCACTATCTTGGATCTCCCTCTGTTAGATCTTGCAGTAGATATGACTTCCTCCAAGGTGATAGAATCTTTACCATACTTGAGTGTGTGCTTCAGTTAGTCATAGCTGGTAGGCAGAGAACTCAAGAAGACGATAGCCTGAATCTCATCAGTGACGCTTACACTCAAACTTCCCATCTCTGCAACAATCTTAAGAAAATCATCTACGTTTATATCAATAGACTTAGGACTATCACATTTAAACGTATAGAACAAAGATTGAACAAATATACGATTAGGCAAAGACTTGGAGAGATACAACCTTTCAAGATATGACCACAACGAAGCTGCGGTGGTGTGATGCTCCATCTTGCGAAGAACTTGATTCCCAATGTTGAGTATAATCATGTCTTTTGCCTTCTCGTCTTTCTCCAATTTAACCGGATCAAGAATCATATTCAGCTCTAACGAACCAGAATCATCGTCATATGTTCTTTAGTCACTGGAACTTCGATCTTGAAGTTGTCACTGAGCACGAATTCCTTTAATCCTGATACGCGGATGTGTGCCATCATTTGAATGGTCCAAAGAGTGAAGTCGCCGGTACCTTCGAATAACTTCGCCTCAGCTCGTATCGTCTTCGTCGCCATCGGAACACTCGGATCTTGAAAACCAAGACTTTGATACCACTTGTTGTGCGGAAACCTATGATTTGAGATGAATCAAAGCTCAGTTGTTGATGTGAACAGTTGATTTGATCCTCACAACCACCCACTAGAATCAGTCAAGATTGAATCAAGATAGAAAGCAAAAATGAGAGACTGACACAGTTTGATAACCCATGGTATATCTCCGATGTGGAGACATAATCCCTGGAGCCAGATTCAGCCTAGCAGATCCACTAGAACAAGGGACCACTTGCAATCGGAGATGGTGAAGAACAACCGGAGCTTGACGTCTCTGATCTCTCTCTCTCTCTCTCTCTCTCTCATCTTTTTATATAAACCAATGATGTACGAGGCTAACTAGAATCAAAGAATGCTAAACCAATTTAAAGACTTAACCGGTCTAACCATTTCTTAACTAACCTAACTACCCGAGTAACAAACTAAAGCTATAAGAGCCAAGATTATATCACTCACCAACAAATTTATTCAACCAAATTTATTTAAATACAATATCTGTAACTTCAGTTGAAAGTTTTAGCAGAAGAGATTTAGATTGAGGTCTAAACAATGATCTTGTAATTTTCTTATTGATGAATACACATACTTTCTTATGCACGTGAATATCAAATTTCAGCTATTTTTTTATAGACATTAATACATTTATCATATAATGCGTCACAATTCATATATAGGTCTGGGATATGTAGCCACTAGTGCGGAGATGGATTCATACCCAACATAAGACACTGGCATTGCAAATAAATCTATAGCAATTTTAGATAACCATATATTTGGTTTGATTGAGTTTCCACCCCGACAACGCATCCAACTAATTACAAGCATCTTCAAGCCACTATTTCATTCATCCGATCTTTGTACACAATTTCAGAGTAATTGTGGCATACAACCTCGTCTTTATCTAAGTTGATTATTCTGAATGCATCCTCAAAAATATCAGCTGGAAGTGGTGGTTGTGTGCTATTTATCGCAGGTTAGTGCTTCGGGTTTTCAAAGAAGCTATAGAAGCGGATTGGTTCTGAAGACTGATCACGTAACTCACAACAACAAAGATTGATCTAGACTTATGACTGGCACGGACATGCTGGGGCCCGCTATGCCAAGCCAAAAGCGAGAGAAACCCCATCCCTCTCTTTCCGTTTTACGCCAATATGAGGGGTCAAGAATATTGGTGTTAACCATATATGGGTGGTCTGGTGGTAGGCAAATTTCGGTAAGCTAATCGATTGGGTTCAAAACAACCCCATATACTAAACATGTGTGGCCAGATGATATGAATATCTAGTTTTTACTGTGAGCAACATGAGCAAAATGTTGGTAACGGGACTACGTGCCCCCGACTAAATTTTATTTTTCTTTAGGTAATTCACTTTTTTATTTTTGTATGTAATTAGCTTAAATTCTATGAATATTCCCCGGCTAACTTGATATTTGTAACAGTTTCCCCGGTCAAAAGTATGTCTAGATCTACCACTGGCGAGCAATCGGATTTGTTTGGCGTCGGTGGACATATCCTAGAAGATTATTCGCTTGAGTTTATTTTTTAAAAAAGAATATTGGTGTTCTTTTATGTTTAACTTTTTTGATAAAATGTGTGTTTAATTTTCTTAGTTGTGGGAATTTTATCATCGTTTGTTGTGTTTGATTTCTTAGGTGATATTATTGATATGTGTATTTGATTGATTTAAAAATACATACGATATTTACAAATCCAAGTAAAACATACAAATTCTGTATCTAACATTTGAATTTTAACTAATATTTACAAATCTGGATTTTTTTTTCGAATTTGAATCTTTACATTTTTAACAAAGAGTTCTATACAAATCTATTCAAATATATTATAAATTAAATATATTAGTGAATTTGTATGATTGAATAACATCTTATTTGAATTAGAATTTATAAATCATGAAATCAATAACATATATTGCAATGTGGATTTTAAATCCATAGAAAAAATAAAACTAGAATTTAATTTAGATCTTTTTATTAAAATACACCAACCAATAACCTCTACTTAATAGTTTAATAGCGTTTATTTTTTAGTGCGAGTATCTACAATATATTCTTTCAAAAAAGAATAGAAAACGAAAAAAAAAATAAACCCAGAAAATGAAATACACCCTTACTAATTATACAATTAGGTTGATCTGACTTTACCGACTACAAAAAGCTTTCGAGAGTAAATTATTAATTTGTCGAAAATGCTGACTTATAAGTCACTTATAATAGTATTATCAAATTCAATAATCATAACGTAAGTGACCCAGTGATATGTCTTTTTTTTTTTTTTTAGTCGTCCAGTGATATGTCCATTACATGTTTAAACTTTTATAAGGAGATTCAATGAATATAAAACAATTTTTGTCTGGGAATATCCCTCATCATCAGTTACATCACTGAGATATTTATATATTAATACCTCGAACTATAATAAACCTACCAGAGCTACTAGCTTTACTGGTAAAGTTTTTTTCTCAAAAGATAGAGAGGGGATTAAACAATGGATTTTTCTCCTTGACGCAAAGAGATTATTGGCTAAGTCCATAACATCTTGAATTCAAAAAAAAAACTATAATAAACCTAAATTCTATTTAACGTTTCTTCCTTTTTTTACCAATTTTAAACTAAATGATAAAAATAAAAACAATGATTCTTCTAAATATATATTTTAAAACTTTTGTTATATAAAGAGTTCTAAAGAAAAAAATACTCGAAATGTTTTTCTAAAGAGTCAAAAAACTCTTATACCCTAAATATATAAAGAAAAATTGTCAAAATACTACTTTCTTTGTATCACTTTTCATTTTTACCTTAATTATTTTTACCCTTACTTTTTAAAAGAAAATATAACCTTTCGGTTAATTGATCTAGGACTTAGGATTTAGAGTTGAGGGATGGGGATAGGGTGGAGTAGAGTTTAAGTATGTAAAATGAGAAATTGTCAAAATACCATTTTCTTTCTACCACTTTTCACTTTTACCTTAATCACTTTTATCTTTATTTTTTAAAAGGAAAAGACACACTTATAACCCTTGGGTTAATTAATCTAAGATTTAGAGTTTAGAGTTGATGGGGTGGGGTAGGGTGGAGTAAGGTTTAGGAATGTAAAATTTAAGATTCTAATTAATTTTAAAAAAATTGCCTCTAATAAAAATGATATTTATGAAAATGTCTCTTTAATGAATGTAAAATGAAAAGTGGTATAACAAAAGTGGTAAACTTGAAATTCTCCCATATAAAACTTAGGATTCTAATTATTTTTTTTTAAATTACCTCTTAAAAATGATATTTATGAAAATGCCTATTTAATGAGGATAAAAATAAAAAGTGGTACAACAAAAGTGGTAAACTTGAAATACTCATATATATAAATATAAAAATAACAATTTTTGGGAGAATTTCATATTTACCACTTTTGTTATACCATTTTTATTTTTACCTTTATTAAAAAAATATTTTCATAAATATCATTTTGTAAGAAGCAAATTTTTTAAAAATTGATTAGAATCCTAAATTTTACATTCATAAACTCTATCCCACCCCTCAACTCTAAACCCTAAGTCTTATATTAATTAAACCAATGGTTATAAGTACGTTTTTCTCTTAAAAATAAGGATAAAAGTGATTAAAGTAAAAATGAAAAGTAATACAAGGAAAATGGTATTTTTGACAATTCCCACTATTTTTATAGTTTTAAGTTATATGTTTTCAGAGTCAAACATTTTCTAAATAAAAATTTAAAATTTTTGTTTTTAAATATTTTTATTTAATTTATATTTTTCAAATTATTTTTTAAAATTCAAAAATACTTTTTGAAACTATTTTTAAAAAAATATATATTCTTAAACTTTAATATTTTTAAAAAAAATTTAAACATCACTCTTAAAATCCTAACACTTAACTCTAAACTATAAGTATAAATTAGTTAATCCTGAAAATATAAATATATATATATATTTGCCTTTTTAATAAAATATTTTAGTCATTTTAATTAGTAAAGATTATATTTATGACAAAAAAATTAGAATGTTCTAGAGTATTTCTCAAATAACAATAATAAAGGAATGGACCAGTATATTTTTATATTCCCAAAAGTTATATAATTTTACAAAAATGTATTTCAAATAATATAATATTACTTTTAGAAAGTTTTGTCATTTTCACATTTTTATAATAATATAATATATTTTTCAAAAGTTGTTATATAATATTAAAATTATTGTAACATAATCAATTTATTATATACACTTTCATTTTGACAAGATATTTACACATTTTAATAATTTTATATCATCATTTTTAAAAAAAAATATTATATAAATGTTTATAATTTTTTGAATATTTAAATAAGTAAAAATATATTTAAGTTTATTACACAATATAAAGATAAGCCTAATCAAATTTTTAAATTACTGAATTTATTTAAAATTTAATTGCGATAAGATGATTCGATTGTGTGACTAGCATTCGATTTATTAGGTTTAATATATAGTTTTTATAAGTTAAATTTTTTAGTTTAAACGAGCAAAGCTAAAATTTATTAAATTTTACTTTTAATAGAAAATAAAGTGTAAATTATTATTTCAGAAAATGAAATTAAAGTAATTAAACTAAACTAATTTAAATACATCCAAATAAAAAAATAAACAAAAACTACAAATGATTATTTTAAAATATATATTTGATTAATAAACTTAAAGCTAAATCTAATGAAAATATATATTTTCTTTTACAGTTTATATTTTAGAAATTATTATATTGTGAATGGATTAGAAAATCACGTAGTTTGCAAAGTGTAGATTATGGTTGTACACTTCTACTTTGAGATATATAATAATAAAATTGAAAGGAAAAAAAAAAAGCTAAATAATAGTATGCCATATTTTGATGGGTCCTTCCGACCTAACTTTGCTAGTAATTCCTCGTTATTTTATATTTTCATTGTTTATACTTGATACGTATATCTGGACGTCATTCGTGAAAAGCAACATACTAATTTCGAAACTAATAAACGGTGTTTGGCAAAGAAAAATCCTCAATACACGGTGGAGAATGAAAGCAAATGACGTTCTTAAAGTACATTTTGGGTGTATTTTTTCCTCAAGATACCACAAAATGTTTCTAAATCATTTCTGAAATTTTATTCAGTTTTCCTTAATGGAGTATAAGAAGATTTTTTAAGAAGATGTGACGTTTTGAAAATAAAAATTTGGTGGTATTTTGTATTTTGAAATATTCCTATTGATATAATTGTTTCAATACTTAGCATAGCTTTGTAAATAACTTTTTAAATAAATACTATTAAGCTGGATAAAACCTTACTCTAATAGACCAATTAGTCGTCATTTGATCTCTAATTAAGGACTGTTTTTTTTTTGTAGATTTATTAGTTTATACCAATAAAAATATGAATTTCCGGAAGACATAAGCTCTGGACCCATGTGATTATTGTCCCCTGCCTCTGCCTAGAGGTAAAGTGTTAATCCCCTTTACATTGTCTTATAAGTTCTTTTTCTGCAAGATTGAACTTTGATGAATATTAAGAGCCGCTCATTGTGAACATGGATTGCGTAATGCACGTGGTTTTATACGGTGCAGATCTATTATAGGGATTCCTTCAAAAACAGCGTCGTGCACTGTAGTAGAAGACAATAAGTTGGTAATGTGAATGGTTAACAAATAAAATACCAACGGTAACTAAAATTCGCACTAGTTGGACTTTAAAAAAAAAACACTTCTTGCTAGTTGGAAATTTATTTGAAAATTCCCCCAAGTCGGAGAATTCTTCTTAAAATAATTCATACCTTTTTATATTTTTTTCTAACATTATTCAGATAACTAACTTAAAAATACAAAATATCAAAATCAGAAAGAGTCAGAATAACACAATATATGTGTAATTTTGGGATTTGAAATAAGAAGTACATTTACAAAAAAAACCTATTATCTAATGTTTTGATTAACAAAGCATAAAAAAAAAGATCTATTCCATTATTATTATCAAATATTTTAAAACATTTAAAAGATGTAAATACTTTTTAAATGTTACTAGTTAATGATTTCATATGAATCTTTTGAAATAGTATAGCATTTATAATATATAAAATTAAAACTAAATTTATATAAAATTTGTTTGTATCCAAAAATTAAATTTATAATTTTAAAACTAAATTTTTAATAAATATATTTTATTTTTATAAGAATAAGGTTTTTATTTAAAAACATAATATAATAATATAACTAAATATAATATAATTTTCTTTTCTGAACGAAATATATAATATAATATTATTTTAAATGATAAAATATTAAAATTAATAAATAAATAATAAAAATGAATATATAGTATGTAAAAATAAATAAATTATATATTATATAATAATTTTATATATGAATTAAACCAGTTCCTGTTAATAATTATACCAATACAAACATACAATTTTAACATATTGTTTCTATAACATACATATTATGCTATATTATTAACACTAATAATAAATGCCTAAGATATTCAGTTTGAAATAAAATTTCATTGAATATATGGGGGATGTCCAAAAAAGAACATATACTTCCTCCGTTACCAAACAATCAATGTTTTAGAAAAAACAATTATTTCAAAACTATATATTTATTTTACTTTTTTAATATAATTTTTAATAGGTAACAATGGCAATTTGTAAATTTCAAAATAATAATAATTGTATTCATTATATTTCGATTGGTTAAAAAATATAGAAAATAGTTAATCACCAAAAAGAAAATATTTAATATTAAAAATTAATATATTTATTAATATGTGTGAAAAGATTAAAACATATAATATTTTGAAACAAAGAGAGTATAATAGAGTCTATCAAAAAGGAAAACTATAAAAATTAGTTTGGTGAAAAACATATTTATCTCTAAGAATGAATACAAACATTTGTAGTTCTAAAATCTTCAATATATTACTGATTCTGAGATTAATTGAATGACACAAAATTATGATAAATTTAAATTTTGTTTTCTTAAATGACATAAAATTACCATAATATGTAAATATGATGATTTGTATTAACATCGTGCGTATTTGTATTTTTCATATAAAAACATTGTATTTGCATCATCAATTGTTGCTTTTTATTTTTGAAAATCATCATTTGTCGAGTACACAAAATTATGATTGGACCTTAAAACCAACTGAAATATTCAAGAATTGATATAACATAAGTCTATCTTCTCAATAAAAAACTATTAATGGAGATTCTCTTATGTTTGAAAGTCTTATTTATTTCTTAAGGTTTAATAAATCCACCTTTTAAATCTCTTAAAATGTTTGTTCACCAAATCTGTCTTGCACATTATTAATATTTTACCAAATAGTTTTTGAATATATTCTTTCTTACAAAGTGACAGTCATAGTTACATTTTTTTGTTAGTATATATTTTGTCTATTCTGAAAAAATCCATATTTAATAAAATTATTTCAAAAAGTATACTTTAGATTTTTAATGCATTAATTAATGATTGACAAAAAAAATAGATAAAATATATATTAATTAATGCAATTGTAAATTTTTAAAGTATTTATTACAATTTTATTGGTTAAAATATATAAGGAATAGTTAGCTACAGAAAATAATGGGTTGAGAACTAAATTTTTTTAATAACTATGAAAATAGTCAAACATCCATCTTATTGAAACATTGAAGTATATTATCACTTTGATTTAATACTATATACTATTAAATATTCAAAATCAATAATAACAAATATATGTATATAATTCAAGATTTTCTAGTAAAGAGAGATTGACTGTTTTTCCCGATGATATCTGGCCAACTTTTACCCACTTATTTTCTACTATATAGCATTAATCACAACATTATTACGCCACATAAAAATCGACACTTACCATTTATATTTATTTAAAAGTACAGTCTTTAAAAAAACAAAAGGAAAGTACACTGTACACCCACCCACAGATCTGCTTTAATATTGATAAAACAAATCTCCACCATCTATTATTTCCTTTTAAAACAAAAATAAAATTAAAAATCAAGTGGATGCTTGAGATTTGGTTTCTATATAATCCATAACAAATCCTTCATCAAAAACCTCTTTCCCCTTCACACATATTCTCTTCCTTATCTTCAAACATCTTTGTTTTGTTTTCTGTTTCTCTTTAAATTTAGATATCTCCTCTGTTTCTTCTCCATAACATAAGTTAAAAAAAATACAGAAACTCCTTCTCCTCTGTTTCTCTGTAATTATATCATTAAAAAAACTGAGAATTTGATGATCGGAAACTGATGACTCCCGTTCTCTGCGAAATCTTGCTCTCCGGGCTCACGGTTAAATCTGCTCTCCGCCGTAGAACCCATCTCGTTCAATCTTTCTCCGTCGTCTTCCTCTACTGGTTTTACAACGTTTCATGAATTGCTAATCCTTTAAAATTAATTATTACATATATATTCATTATTTTCAGACAAATCTAAAAAAAAAACACAACAAACAAAAAATCCTGTCTTTTTTCTTGTAATTTTCTTGTAATAAAATGGCCTCATCTAGCAACAACACATACCGGAGCTCGAGCTCTTCCGACGGCGTCACCGTCGACGAGCGTAAACGCAAGCGAATGCTATCGAACCGTGAATCTGCTCGTAGATCCAGGCAGCGTAAACAGAAGCACGTGGACGATCTAACGGCTCAGATCGATCAGCTTTCAAGCGACAACCGTCAGATCTTGACGAGCCTCACCGCCACATCTCAGCTTTACATGAAGATCCAAGCCGAGAACTCCGTCTTGACCGCTCAGATGGCGGAGCTAAGCACCAGACTCGAGTCCTTGAACGAGATCGTCGATCTCGTGACGACGACGAACAACGGTGGTGATGATCAGATCGACGGGTGTGGGTTCGATGATCGAACGGCTGGGATTAATTGCGACGGATATTTCGATGATATGATGATGATGAGTGGCGTTAATCATTGGGGTGGTTCGGTTTACGCTAACCAGCCCATCATGGCTAATGATATCAATATGTATTGAAATGGAATTAAATTTAAAAAGTTAGTATTATTGCCCCTTTTTTAAAGTTTAGCTTTTGTGTTTTTTGGGTTGGTGTGGAGATGTAACTAAAGTACATGCATCTTGATTGGTTGGGAGGATTAATAAACTTATATATGTTGCGGCATATATATATATATATATATGGGTTGTCCTTTGTTATGTAATGGTGTGTGCTTTTTGTTTATTAATAAAATAAATTATGAATTTGAATGTTATAATTGTTATGATTTGGTTGTCATCATTTTCTCTCCCCCTTGACATAAAATATTTTTAGTTGTCGTCTTCTTCTTATAAAAGAATTTATAATGTCATTTAGTAAAAACTAAATTGGTTACTAATTGATAATTATACAGAAAATATATTGCTTAGAATCCTGGAAAGCAATTGTTGGCTTGGTAAATTTTAGATAATCCCAAATTCACATTTTTTTTGAATTTGCTTATAAGGTTAATTTTGAACTCTTACTTAAGTATTGTATTATTTTAATTTTATAGTTTTATATACAAGATTTAATTTTTGAAACAATTAGTTTAAAATATAAATGCATATCTTTTTTTATCAACTGGAGAACAAATCGTAGATTTACCAGCATTATCATTTTGAAATCAATAAAATCTTCTTTGGTCAATCAAGTTTACACTTTTGCTGAAAATGTCAAGTGTATCAAAAGGACAGAAATTTAATAAATTGAATTATTATTTTTGGAAAGGCAAATCCAATATTAATAAACAATCAGATTCTTATATTAATAAATCAAATTTAAATAAAATATATGTAAACTAGATTAAAGAAATTAGGTAAAAAACTAGATAAATTAGAAATCATTTTTATATTGCAAAATATTTTTGTATTTAATTATTTCAAATTATTCACTGTATTTCACTTTAAAGAACGGAAGATGTATTCTAATAATATTAGAGTGATTTATAGTTAACTAATAAATTTATTGTTATTCAAACATGAATTTATTATTTATGATTTAATGTTATTGAACTTGACATTTCGTATAATTCTGAAATTTATTGTTATTGAAATATTTTCAAGCTATAAGTTTTAAAAGATTTCTAATGATTTTCGAGTCTTTGAATGGAATTATTAATTAAAAATAATAATAAATAAAATTTCAGAGCTTCAGATGAAATAGTAGATTGATTTAATGAAAACCATATTAAATTCTCCAATACTTTATAAATCAATTAGAAACTCATTACAAACCAATCTATTAAGTCTCTAGATTGACATCTCCCTAAGTGAATTTTTAGGGATTTTAAGTTTAAGTTATTCTTTTAGATTTTTATGCATATAGTTAATATAATTTGATGTTATGGCCATTTATATTATATATAATTTTTTATTAGTTGAATCAACTCTAGTTATTATTGTTTTGATATAAACGAGATATATTAAATAAAAAAAAATCTTTAACCGGTATACAAAAACTTTTAAAATATATTATTTTGAAATAGAGTGATAAAAAATTTATATACCAATATTGGAAAATAATTACTAATAAAAAGATAAATATCTATATAAATCTCTCAGAAAATGCACAAAACAACAATAGTATAAAGTTATACAATATAAAAATGCAAATTGAAGAAATATATTTGATAATATTTTTCATATTAATTATATAAAAGATATATTTTTCTGGATGCGTGGATGAAAGTTTAGTACTCATGCATAACATTTATAAAACATGGTATCTTGAAGATTTATATTCGATACATATGTGGTCATGAAAATAGATAACGCCTATTTCTTGTTATTGCTTTTCTCATTTGTCTTTTCTAAATTCCTTGATGAACTTATTTGTATACTTGTATCGTTGTGAGTGAATAAGTCATTTATCTTCTATCTTTTTTATTTTTTGCTTTTTAATTATATTTTTAAATACAAAGAGTTGGTCTTGTATCTTTACGATTTTAGTCTTAACTTTATGTTGGCGACAAAAGAAAAAACTTTATGTCACTATGACATAGACTTGGAAGCACCGCCTATATAATATGAAAACGAACCATCTATAACACATCAACAAAAAATAAAATTATCCCACTATCTGCTGTCCTCTTCTTCTCGTATATGTGATTGTGAACCAACACACTTGTTTACTTTAATACAAATAAAATAGAAAAGAATGATCTCATCACTAACGCTCGGCTAATATTTTTCGGACATGACATGAGACAATTATTAGGTTTGACTATTTATAAATATGTATGTGTGTGATTTTTTTTTACTTTCTACAAAGTTATAAATGTCTATTGGTGCGTACATGTGAGTGCATGTGTATAGACATTTCATATATTTCGTCCTAATCATTGTAAGACACTATTAATCTTCTGGATTTTAAACCACCTTGAAATATATAGTTCAAACTTGGGTAGCCCACACTGTTCTGAGCCTAATTCGCTTTTCATTGAAACTGTTTGGCCCATTTAGTTATTGCTAGCATGTTTCTTAAGATAATCTCGGTCCATATATATAAGCAACTTGGTGTTTTTCTGCACCATTTATATCAATAAAACTTTTAAATTTAAATTATATCTAAAAAAGTTTTAAATTTTATTATTTTTTAAACAATATTTTTAAATAAATTTTGATTTAGTTGAACCTAAATCTAAAATTAAGATAAATTAAATAATTTTTTATTTTAAATGTTATTAAAAATAGATCTATATATATTTTTAAATTATAATCTTAGATAGATTTTTATCTATTTCTTTATATAAGTATATATTAAATAAACTTGTATAAAATTAACTAAAGTTTATTATAAAAGTTACATAATTATCAAAAAATAAAACTAATGATATTTCTAAAATTTGTAGATATAAAAAATAATGGTATCATGAATTAAAATTATAATTTTTTAGAATATCGTAGAAAAAATTGAAACATATTTTGGTGGTAAAATAAATAACATTTTAAAAAATTATTATTATATTATTTAATGTCGTATTTGAATAGATTTACTTTAATGATGATGTATATTCTGCTACCATATTCTAAAAGTCTTACCAAAAATATAAATCATCATTAATTAGAATCATCCATGTTACATTTAACTATATGCCATATCATCTTTTTTGTGTGTCATGTCACATTTATTTTGTAAAATTGATTGTAGAGAGGACATGTATAAAAATCGCTTTGCAAATAATGTCTAGGGGATTTTACAATGTGATTACCCGAACGAGTAATCCGAACAACCCAAAACCCAAGAAAAGTATCCAAAAAATGATCCGAATGTTAAATTAATATGTCATATAAATATTTGAAACATATATTTTACTTAATTTCATATTTATTTTATTATAATATCTAAAAATAAGTATTTATAATTTAAATAAGTATCTTAAATACCCAATTGTATATGAATAAGTATATTTTTTATGTTTTGCTTTTAATTTTTAGATTTTACTTTGGTATATCTGAACAATTCGATATAACCGAATCTCAACCATATATAATTATTTTATGGGTGGGTGCGATCATACCAGCACTAATGCACCAGATCCCACTAAAATTCTACAGTTAAGCGTGCATAGACGAGAGTAATACTAGGGTGAATGACCTTTCGGAAAGTCTTCGTGTTGTACCTTTTTTACTGATTTTTATTTTATTTTATGGATTTTAGAATGTGATACAAACTAAAATCAAAACTGATATGTTATAGCCAAAACCAATTTGTTATATCCGAACACGATTTGTACTTACAAATTTACTAAAATGAGACATAAGATGTACTATAAACTAGAATTGAAATCCCAAATTCACGATCCGAAGTCTAACGGATACCCGAACTCCCAGGTCTAAGGTTATCAAATAAAATAATAGCCTTCCTAATCATTTTCTAAGTTTGGAATTTAGTTATATATATATACATATACATATATATGCATATATACATACACACACACATATATATATATATATATATATATACATTGAATATAAGTTATATTTCTCTTAAACTTTCCGTAGTCAATATATACTATCAGTAACTTAATAGATGAGAACTTAAAAAAATGGGACGGTGGACGCTTGGAGAACTATATTAGCTTAGAGGATATTCCATTGATTCGAAGTTTGGCCATAAACCCAACTCATAGGAGATATACTTTCTGCTGGACCTATATAAAAAATGGACAATATATGGTTAAATCTGGGTACTGGGTGACATATAATGTACTGAAAACTGGAGTGGATAAAGAGATAAAAGAATCGAGTATCACAAAATTGCAAGCCTTTGCTTGGAAGATAAAAGCTCCTCAAAAATTTTGCCATCTTATTTGACAATTAATAACAGGTCATGTGGCGGTAACACGAAAATTTGAATTACTGACATATGAGATGCGATAACTATTTTCCAAGATAAGGATCCTTACCCATGGTTAATATGGTACATATGGAAAGCTCGGAATGATAAATGTTTTAGAGAAATTGATAGAGATCCCATGAAACTAGTCAGATATGCAAAAAGTGAATGTTAGGCCTCGTATAATGCAAATGAGATGGTAACTTTACCACAACAAGAATCTTTCTTAGAAGATTCCCAAACCCAAAGCTTACATAATATATGTATGATTGATGGGTCGTGGACTTCCAACTCGCAATTTAATAGATGCGGATGGGCGTGGAAGGATGGTCAGGGAAGACGCAACTGATGGGGACGCGGAACATAGCGAGAAGAGAAGCAGCGTTGCATACGGAGCTAGAGGCCTTGAGATGGGAAATGGAATGTATGGTTCAACATTCGACATGCCAAAATTTTGGGACAGATTGCAACGACCTGATTCCAATGATAAAAAATCCTCAAGAATGGCCAAGTTTTGCTACTGAACTGGAAGCTATCAAGACGATTCAACTCTTGTTACCGAAATTCAAGATCTCATACTTCCCACGTGCACACAATGGAATTGCCGATTCTTTAGCTAGGACTGCTCGTTCCTTTAACCGTAAACTCTGTTAATTTGGTTGTTATATTCCGGCCTAGTTATTCAAACCACCTCAAGTTTGAGTAATGAAATAAGTTTTTGCCGTATAAAAAAATATAACTCCAATATTAATATATATAACGTTCCATCTGGTGGATGTTTCTTTGGTTGTTTCTGCATGTTTGTCGGTTAGCTATGTTTGACTTATGATGATTTCTCCTTGTTGTTCTTTTATTTCGTTAGATTTTTGGTTTCATGAATATCAAGTTGTGTTTCCAGGAAAACCTATACAGTTCAAGACAAGACTTTCTTATTGAAGAGATGAGAAGGAGCGAAGTATAGGGATACCATATAATCAGGCCGGCTCAGTTACGTTAGGGGCCATTCGACAAAAATAATAATTTCAGACCCCTTAAAATATTTTATATTATCACATGCTTCTGACCCTATTTAAATTTTGATTTATATTCTATGTTAAAGAAACAAAAAGAGTTTAAAAAGAAAACAAAAATTGGAGTGGGTTCTAGGGCACTCGCACTAGAAGATGCAAGATGTCTGCTCTGAAGTAGTCACTGACGTAGATGCTGATGCAGACGACGTGTTGAGTGGTGAAGACCATGTGGAGTCAAGATGCTGAGCTGGAGTCGTGTAGACTTGAAGAGCAAGTGGGTATCTTGGAGAAAATGCAAGAGAAATAAACTTGGAGAGCAAGTTTATGGCTTAAAGGAAGAGGAATAAGTGCATTCTAAGAAAAGAAAAGTTGCACTTATTGATATGGAAGATGTCCATATTGTGGTTCCTTTGAGACTAGAGTTTTGGGAACTTGGAGAATAACTATAAAATAGTTATGGGGTCGTCTGTTATTAGACAGAGACACATAGACTGGTTTTATAGAGAGAGAAGCTCTTGGTGTTTTCTTGGTCGTGCTGAAGCAGTTGCCGAAGTACGTGACAGAGGAGAGATACAAGCGGGTAGCTTAGGAATCTTTCAGTACCAGCTGTTAGGGTGATAATAGACTGTGTAAGGCTGATTAAGCAAGTCTTGTAAATATTGTTTAAAAGGAGATTCTAGTAAAGCATAATGGTTGCTTGTATTGTTTTGTCTCTAGTTTACTTTCTGCATTACTTAATTGTGGTGTCATCTTTGCACTTACAATTGGTATCAGAGCGGGGCACCTAATTTATCGGTGTAATCTTGAAGGTGAAGATGGACACGATTGTTTCTATGCAGAAGATGATCATGTTGAATGCGGACCAATATGGTCATTGGAAGGCTCGCATGAAGTAGTTGATTCGAGGAATCAATGAAGATGTGTGGACTGCTGTGGAGAGTGGGTGGGAGGAGCCTACCATAGTCACGGATGATGGGAAGAAGCCCAAGCTAAAAGAAGACTGGACAGAGGCAGAGCGCAATGCATCAAAGTTTAATGCAAAGGCGGTGTCGGTGATCTTTGGAGCTGTTGAATCAGAGTAGTTCCAGTTGATTCAGGGGAGTACTTCAACTAAAGAGGCATGGGAGATCCTGCTGAATTAGTTTGAAGGAGATGATAGTGTCAAGAGGACACGTCTGAATCATCTTGGGTCGCAGTTTGAGAATCTCAGGTGGTCTGATAATGATTCTGTGGCGAGCTTCAGTGCCAAACTTAGTGCTATGGCGCATGAAACATTTGTACTTGGAAAGAAGTACAAGGAGAAGAAGCTGGTAAAGAAGTTGCTACGCTGTCTTCCAGCGAAGTTTGGAGCTCATAAGGCGGTCTTGAATATGACTACAAACACGGATGAGCTCAAGTTTGACAAGCTTGTGGGTATGCTGAAGGAAGAAGAGATGGAGACATACAGTAGCTCGGTCTCTACGTCAGGTGGTACCTCAAAGAGCATAGCGCTTGTAGTTAATAAAGATGGTGATAAATATGTGAATATTGAAGATGCCATGGGTATGTTGGCTAGAAATCTTGGTAAGATGATGAATTCTTCTGGTGGGAAGAATCAGTATGGTCGACAGAGAAGTTGGCATGAAAAAAGAAGAGAAGGTCTCAAGTGCTACGAGTGTGAAGGTGTAGTTCATGTGAAGGCTGACTTTCCTCTTGCACAACGAAAGGAACTCAAGTGCCCTGAGTGTAAAGGTGTTGGACACGCACGGCGTGAATGTCCAAACTTAAAGAAGGGAAAAGGAGTTTCATTGGAGTCATCTGATGATTCAGAATCTGAAGAAGATGAAAAGGTGATGAAGAATCTTGTTGCTTTTGGTGCTTACAAGGATGGGTCTAGTGAATCTTCTGATTCAGATAGTGGTACAGACACTGAGGAGTATCACATGCTGTATGATAAGTGGTTGAATCTCAAGGATGAGAATCTAAGATTGCAACATGATCTGGTGCAGAGTCGTGATCAGGATGTGGCTCAGAAGCAAAGCAAGTTGGTTGAAGAACTTGTTGAAGAACTTGCGGCTGTAAAAGAGAAAAATAAGTTTCTTGAGCAGGAAGTTAGCAAGCTGAGGGAAGTTGCTACTGGTGAACAAGAGAGAGCAAGGATGCTGTAACGTGATTTGGCTGAGAATCACAAGCATATCAGGATGCTCAACAGTGGATCTAAGAACTTGGATCAAATCCTATCAATGGGTCAACCAGCCAAGGTGAACTGGGGACTGGGATATCAAAGTTCTGAGAGTACTAAGGAAGTACAACAGAAGGGCTATCACACTATAGGCAAGGAAGCACATCAAAAAGTGGAGCCAAAGAAGTTTGTCGAGAAGTACGTCGGGACGTACATCAGGGAGTATGACAAGAAGTTCTACAGCGTGAAGCTGTGAGTGGCAAGCCAAAGTTTTTACATCAGTGCAACAACATGAAGGTCAGACAGGAGGTTCTGAAGCATGGTTGTGCAGATGGTACAAGGAAGGAGGTTGATCGGTGCATCAGCAACTGTGTCAAGCCAAACAAGAAGCAACATTGGATGTGTTGTTGGTTCTGTGGGAAGGTTGGACACAAGAAGGTGAAGTGTTTTGCTTGTGAGAAGAGCAGAAACATGGCAAAGAAGGTGAACAAGACGTTCACTAAACTCAAGTGGGTTGAAAAAGTGGTGTTAGCCAAAGGTGGCTTACTTGATGAGATCAAGGAAGAGACATCAGAAGAAGGATGCAGCTCGGTTAGGAGTGATCTTGAGGAAGATCATAAAGTATCAAGTCTGGAGTCAGAACAAAGAGTTGTTTATGGCACAAAGGGGAAGGAGATCGAAGAGTGTCAGGAAGTGATGCGAGGTGATATTCAGGAGGGTGATAGTGAAATCACTCCAAGACAGTAGCAACGAGTGCAAAATGCACTCGGTGTGGATGAGGAAGGGCTCATGGTCAAGAAGACGACACATGAAGGAAGCCAAGTCCTCAAAAGAAGCTGGTCGAAAGGTAGTTCAACATGTGCTTCAGAGCATGATGCAGTACTTGTAATCTATTCCGCTGCAGCAGAGGTTGTATCATGATTACGCATGAAGAAGCAGACGGGTTTGTCTGTAAGGCTTGACATCTAAGCATATGTTTTAGCTTAGTATGCAATCAAGCAGGGGGAGAATGGTGATGCTCTGGTCAAGAGAAGAATGCATATCTCATGGGGGAGAAAAGCATGGTGTGGTGCACATCTCGTGGGGAGAAAAGCATAATTAGCATGGAAGTTTCCAGGTGGGGAACATGGTTGTTGAACCAGAAGAATGTTGTGCTTGATCGGCACACAAAGCTAAAAGGAGATGATTGAAGATGCAAGATGTCTGCCCTGAAGTAGTCGCTGACGTAGATGCTGACACAAACAACGTGTTGAGTGGTGAAGACCATGTGGAGTCAAGATGCTGAGCTGGAGTCGTGTAGACTTGGAGAGAAAGTGGGTATCTTGGAGAAAAGGCAAGAGGAATAAATTTGGGGAGCAAGTTTATGACTTAAAGGAAGAGGAATAAGTGCATTCCAAGAAAAGAAAAGTTGCACTTATTGATATGGAAGATGTCCATATTGTGGTTCCTTGGAGACTAGAGTTTCGGGAACTTGGAGAATAACTATAAAATAGTTATGGGGTCGTCTGTAATTAGACAGAGACATATAGACTGATTTTATAGAGAGAGAAGCTCTTGGTGTGTTCTTGGTCGTGCTGAAGCAGTTGCCGAAGTACGTGACGGAGGAGAGATACAATCGGGTAGCTTAGGAATCTTTCAGTACCAGTTATTAGAGTGTTAACAGACTGTGTAAGGCTGATTAAGTAAGTCTTGTAAAAATTGTTTAAAAGGAGAAGCATAGTGGTTATTTATATTGTTTTGTCTCTAGTTTACTTTCTGCATTACTTAATTGTGGTGTCATCTTTGCACTTACAATCTTTGCACTTACATCACTAACCGCACCCTATGCTAAGCCGGACCTGGATATAATTCAAAGATAAGGTTGATAAGTTCGGATATGTACATAAAGTTGATATACCAATACGAAGTTGAAAGTATTACTTCAGCTGCAACCAAACTTGCTTCGAAAATTATCTTTTCGAACACTTCTTAACTTAAATCGTTAATTCATGATGCATCAATGTTTTCCATCCTTAAATTTGTATTATTTCGATACAATCATACCATTGTCATATGTTTAGTATATGAAGGGTCCGATTTTAAAATTCGTTTGATGCCTTTGTTTCTAGACACGGTTCTTTTATAGAAAACATAACGCGGTTCAGGTACCCATTACGGAAACGTGGATGACATGCTTTTTTGGTTTTTGTTTCTTGACCACTATAATCTAGAAGGAGACGACGTCAAGAGTCAAAACTAAATGCAAATGTGAATCGCAAATTACGTTGAAATGTTCATAGTTTTCCTCACCCTTGATATTGATTTTACCTGCATGTACATGTCTTATTATAGAAAAAGGATAAAGCCCCTTTTGCCTTTTTTTTGTCAAGAAGTCAATAAACATATGAAACTTTGTTTTTGTTTTGTCAATAGAGCAGTTACAAACTGTTCATACCCTTTATCCCGACTTGTTTATAACAGAAAAGAAGACTTGTGAGACCTTAAATCACGACTTGGTAAAACAATATAACGCTTTTAATAGTTGTTAGGTTTGTGCAGAGGATTTAACCTCTCTTTTTTTTTTTTTGAAAAAGGTCGTTATCGAGAGATCAATTATAGTGTTTGGGGCTCCAAAACTGGCAAATACGTTACTCATCAAAGATGGAACTGTCCCATTGATAGGATTAAAAATTTAAATTTTTAATTTTTTTTTTCTAAAACGCGCTTAAGATTTGCCGCGTGCTTTGTCACCTAATCATCAAAATGAAAAAAAAAAAACTAGAAATGTGTTCATGATTTACTTTCAAAGATGATGCTCGTAATTATCCTCTTTGTTTGTCTTTAAATTCGCATAAATTAATCATACTGAACCGGACGGTAAAAACCTGAGATAGTTGCCATCCAATACAAAATAAAATATTAGAATCCTAAATGAAAACATAAAATTGTTAAACTTAAGTTAAAAAATGAAATTTGATAAAGTATAGATATATCACAAGTATTTGTTCAGGATCTGATATGAGTGTGTCTCATTGCTTTTTGGAACTGAATCTCAGTGTTTCTTTTTTCATGAATCTCATTTGTTTTATTTTGCTTCAAATTAGGTATGGACATTTTACTCAGATCCGAAGACCCGACTTGAAACCGACCCAAAAAATCCCGGTTCGGGTAGGAACCAAACCGACTTTTTTTACCTTATTGGGTCATGTTGTGGAGGATCCGCGGGTCTTGGATCCGACCCGATCCGGAACCGAAATCCGATAAATACCCGAAATTTCTAGTATATATTAGGTTCTATTCAAAAACTGGGGCGCCTACTAATCGGCCTCCTAGAGTAATTAATCAGTTTAAATCTGATTTTTAACCGATTAATAAGCAAACATTATAACTTACTTGACAAATTACTGGGCCTTTTAGAAAGCCCAATTTTCTGAATAAAACTATAGGGGGTATTTATAGAGCATTTCATATACAACTCATGTCCTTCCAAACCGATGTGAAACGTTAGATTTTTATTTTTAACACTTTTGACTTTTTTCTCACGTTAAAAGGATCTCTAACATACGTTTCTTATTGGTCTAGTTTTGCTAATATTGTAAATAGAATTTAATAAATCTAAAAGAGATGGTTTTGGTGGTATTATGTATTATATAAAAATTAAAAAATTGGGTTTAAATGAAAAAATATCAGATGAATATATTGTTGTGCGTCGAACATGTTACATCTAGGAAAACAACTCACAAACCACTACACCAACAAACATAAATATATTCAGGTATTTTTTGTGTGTTTTGTGTATTTTTTGAACAGGATCCGAACCTGAACCCGAAACCAAACCAAATCCGAACCGCCAAATTCTAATTACCCTATTGGATCCAATTATCTAAGACCCGAACTGACTCGGACCCAAGAAGACCCGAACCGAACCCGAACCGAGAAATTCAAATTACAGGTCCTAAACTCATAGACCCGAAGGACCCGAACCCAAAAGAACTTGGTCCAAACCCTACCCGAAGACCCGAATGCCCATGCCTACTTCAAACTAATTAGAAAATTTCTTTGTTAAGAGAAAAAAGGAGCGGCCTACAGACAACCTGATCCCGAAAACTTGGGATTTACAGACTTGTTGACCAAACCAATAAGAAAGCATGCAATATACTCCCTTTGTTTTTTTATAAAATAGATTTTTTTGATGTTTTTACACATATTAAAAAAAATAAATTACTATAATAAATGTACTATTTTGTAATTTTTTATTTTCAATAATTTTTAACCAATAATAATTCAATAAATGCAATTATCTTTTTTTTTTTAAATTTACAATTTTTTCATAGAAAAGAAATTATCTTTGTGAAACAAAATATTTTTCTAAAATATGTATCTAAATGAAACATAGGGAATATTTCATTCTGTCGAGAATCAATAGGAAAACAAATTTGGGGGGGGGGTGTATTCAATGTAAAATTTGAGGCGGTTTAATTTTTAATGAAATTATAGATGATTTCAAGGAATTGAAAAGTTTTAAATGATTTTTGTTAAACCATCCTGAAATATCATCTAAAATCATGGAATTTCAATTTTAATTTTTTCAACTAAGAAATTCCAGCCAAACACTCTAAAATTACTTAAAATATTAAAATTCCACAATTTAAAATATTTCCAGTAACAGTGAATTTCATAGTACTTTATGAAATGTCAAGTTCAATAACAGTGAATTTTAAATGAGTTTTTGAAATTCATGTTTGAATAACAGTGGATTTTTCAATTTTACACTAATGGCCTAAAATTTTTACTTGTATACACCCCCCAAAATGGAATAGATTTTGCAGAAAATTTCTTTAACATCATGAAACATGTAAGTTCAGACTTAAATGTGTACGTGCATAAGCACTACTAGATGGGTAGTACTGACACTGACATACTTATCCGCCAGTCTTTGAAAACCAAAAAAAAAAAAAATTCATTATGTCGTTTGCCTAGACTTCACATCCTTTACTGTCAAACTAGTCATTAGTTCAACCAATTGTCTGAGCCCTTTTTGAACTGTAGTTTTACTCTCAAATGATCAATAATATTGCTATAATCCAAAGAAGTTTATGATATTTTATTAATTCTTCATCATCAGCGAGTTGCAATAGTTGTGACATGCTTTGGATCCCCTGCAACTCCTTTTTCGGACAACATATGACCCAAGATCCCAATTTGCCTTTGCCAAAAAATTGAAAAGGACGAAGAATTTATCAAATATCATAAACTTTTTCAGATTAGAGCAATGTTTTTAAACCGACCCGGACACTGAACCATGTTACTCTCTCGATCAATGGGTTATTGGGTCGACCATGGTTGAACCGTGGATCATTAGATTAATAAATTATAATATATAATCATATATGAATATTATTATTTACTATTGAAAAATAAAAGAAAATATCAAAATTGATATATTATTTAAAATTTAATTCTTTAAAAAAAAATTCATTTTCTTTCATCATTAAAATAAATTATGTGAATAATTTTAATAGAAAACCAGAAATTTGGCTAAAATTTAAGATATTAAATAATTAACTCAAAATGATTACAATTAAATTTAATTCTAAAAGAAATAAAAATACAAACTTATAATAGGATATTAACAGCGAAAATAAACCAATACCGTCATAATAATAAATTTTGTTTCTCTATTAAAATTTTTTTATTTTTCAAATGACATAGTAAAAGTTTCATCAAAGTCTAAGAATCAAAATTTATTCAACTGTTGTAATATTGGAAAGTATACGAAAAGTTCAATCAATTTTGCTAGAAACATTATCACTTTTTAGGTATTTATCAAGTCAACTCATAAGGGTCACGTTTTAATAGCGGATTTATGAGTTTTACCGGGTTTTATCGAATTTTTAATTAATATATTATTATTATATCCAAACAAGATTATTTACATCTCACCAAGTTTACCGGTTCGACCAGGGGTCCCATCATATCCAATCCTTCACCATATTGGAAATATTTCGATCTATCATACAAGGATTTAAACATATTCCCTCTAGTTGACTGAATCAACATGATTCCTTTGTAACATCTCCTTTGTGACAAATGATATTTGACTGTTTCCATCCTTAACCTAATTTAAGTTAGTTTTCAATAATTCCCTACAAACTCTGGAGCAGAACATAACTTCTCTTAGCCACTTTGCTAAGCATTTCAATCATAAACACATGCCAATATTTATCTTAGCAACATCACACACATGTTTTCCCCGCAAGATTTAGATCATCGGGACTTTTTTTCTAATTACCCACAAATTTCATTTTCGAAAAGCAACAACCCATGAAGGATGTCCTACTACGTTTTGATACCAAACTGAAACACCCTGATTCATAATTCTATAGAAAACCGTTCAAAGTTATAAGTGAAAGTCGAGCCAACTTTTATTTGATAAACACAAAGAAATAATTTAACTATATCAATTAAATACCAAAATCTTGTAGGTCACAATAAGAACTATTAATAAAACTCACAAACATTATCCTAGTACAAACATCAGTTTCCAATGGTCTATATAGTCTCCATCTCCGGTCCATATAATCAATCCTTGCATGAATCATAAAAAGAGGCATGATCATATAAAAGTATTTAGTTGAGGACGCTAAAAACTGCCAACATGGTAGTCAATACAATCAAAATTGCATATTTCATTCTAACAACCTAAAAATTTGTTTCCTTATCATTTCTTTACTTAGTTGTTTTGTTACTTCTTATCCATCAATCATACTACTTAGTCATTTTCACAATTCTGATCCGAAGGTCACTTACGACCCAAAGGTCTATCTAGCCGCAGTGAACATATGACCCCAAGGTTCTATCATAACTTGTTTGTCTATCAAAACCTGAAGATCCATCACAGCTGAAACCAACATATACCCGAAGGTCAATCACGGTTGAAGACAACATACACCCAAAGGTCGTTCATGGTTGATGCCAACATACATTAGAAGTTCCATTACATAACATTAATTCAACAATTAACCAAATTCTCATCTTATTTCCATTAACAAATTTCACTTAACATTTTCGAGCAACTTAGGATTAATTAGACAACCACTTTTGACATAAACATCATAGAATAATTTATCCATTAATTCATCTTGTCTATCATGCATTTCCTAAGAACATGAAGAATTAATTTCCAATAAATAATTAACATAACACATATCTTCAATCCTAATGAATCAAACTAGGAAAAAAATACTGATTATCATCAAACTGCCACAAATCACATCCTCACCTTAGTTGAATCTCATGAATTGTAAGACTTTGAACTTCATAGCATTTCATGCAAAGAATGTATTTGCTCCTCCTCGTTTCATCATTCTTCTCAAATTTCTATCGAGAGATAATTGTTCTTGTTATGACTTTTCTCTAATATTCGTTTTTGTTAGAGAAATAATAACTGAATACCATTCTTTGTAGGACTTACTCATCAAGTCATGCATTTATTTTCAGTTTCCTTATTTGACTTGTCAGTATCATTCCATCATTATATGCAAGTAGTTCCATAATTGGTTTCTGCATGCCCTACTATACCTGATCATTTATAGTCGTTTATCATGAGTTGAGATCATTTCTAGCGCCCATGGAGCATCCGGTAATTAATCAAATCTTGCTTCTTCATTCCAACCTTTAACGAAAACAAATGTTTTAACACTTCGAAAAGTGAACTCATTTTCGTAAAACCTCTTGCAAGTATTTTCTTATGAAAATAAATACTCCTAGAGCGAATTGTTATATTCTACTCCTACAATAATGAATAATCTCTAATTAGGAGAGAGAAATATTATCTTTACTCCGTTCAAGATAGAACTGACTAAGCTTAATCTTGTTGATGATTTTTCCAGCCTAATATCACAACACTCATATCATCATTGTAGGAAGACAATTATAGTGTTATAATACGCATGGCGCAATATTACATTGGTCAGAGATATGTAAATTTATTTGATCCATTTGGAAAGATGACCCAAGAATTTCAGTAAGAATAATTTATAAATAAGTTTCAACTTATTTACCTGTGCTTATCTTATGTTGATGATAGACATAATGATTATCTGAAAGGAGAAAAAGTTGTGAAATCTAATTCGACATACTTATATACAATGTTTAACTACTATTTTCAAATTAACTTCTTTTTTGGAAATTCATAGACTTCATCCCATGTTTCCAGGAGTTTGAAGCTTAGATCTATATAAATTGTTAATCAAATTTCTTGATAAAGATTAACAAGTATTAATATAATAGCACTTACCCCACATAATATTCTTAAGTCTTCTTCATACATTGAACTTATGTGGTTTTAGTCCAATATGTAACTCTATTCTTTTAATATGCTATTTCTCCAACCCAATGCATTAATCTTTAGTGAAAGACAATTTGAAAAATTTATGAGCACCAATTGATGTCTCTCCTAGATCTTTAGTGAGTAGAACATCACCACTGTGCAATCTTTGTACAAATTTGAGTACTGATCATATGATCATGTACATATGTTAGACCCTTCCCCTCATAGATCTATTTTGTGTCTAGCAACCTCAAAAGACTGGTTCATAGTTTAGACTAAATAAAACTTCTCTTCTTATAAAATTTTATTCTGACTATGAGAACTTTTTAATAATTATTAGCGTATGCAGAACCGTAAGAAAACATAAACAATTTAGATATTTACTTACTACTTTAGAGGTGTAATATTTTTATGTGATTTTAAACCATAAAGAGAATTGAGAAGACTATCATGAAGCTTGTTAAATGAAATGGGTTGTCACATCCATTAACCACATCAATATCATACTTGTAATCTTCATGATTGATCTCCTTATAAATATGTTTGACAGGATCTTCTTGATCCATTGGTTTGCAAAAGGAGTATGAATTTACCAGATTTAGATTTGATGAGACATAAGTACTCACTAATAGTTTTTGTGCCTTTAGAACATGTTTTGATATGATTTTTTACATGTTGAATGTGGCTACGAGTAAAATTTCCATATGATACTAGAAAAATTCTATAAATTAATAAAATTGGAACCATGATAAGTTATTAATTCAAAGAATATTTTCCTTTTTAGATTTATACTTTAATACTTTCTTATTTAAAATTATGAACATGATATTTTTTGATATTATATATTAGTTAAACTTTATAGATTTGAAATTCTTCTATTTTTATTAAATTATTTGGTATATTATATATATGTTGATTACTTTTGGTAGAATACAAATGATTTTTATATGTAAATCGATAAAGTAACACTAATATATTGAAATGAAAAATAAAATTAGAGATGAAAATTGTTTTGAGGAAATAAACAATAAAATGTTTTGTTTATATGCTTATATGAAATATATATAGTAATTATTGATTTTTGATTTTAATGAGACCACATATTTAACTAAGAGTTTTTAAATATTATTACTATTATCTTATCGAATTATGTCATATTTAACTTGAAATTAATTTTTTTATTAATTTATTGGATTTCTACTATAGTCTCATAATTCCTTGTAGTGTCTGCAATTGATACTAGAGATTGAAGTGGTAAGCATAACCAATGTGTGCATAGGCTGTTAAAGAAGAGCAATCTATGTTTTATTTACAGATGATGATCAATACAAGAAAGATAATATACACATTAAAAAGAATATACGATATTGAATAGAGAACAATTAGGGGGATACTAAGGACTAGTTTTTTTTTTTTTTTTTTTTTGCTAAAATACTAAGGACTAGTTCTATAGACTTTCTATAAGCTACTAACATAGAGGCATTGTATTAAATGATCTCCTGCAAGGACTCTATAGACATTGGTGCAGTCATTAAGCACTCGAGAACCGCTACATAAACAACGGACCCATTGAGCTCATCGTGTTAAGAGGTAACAAGATTTTGTGTGTTAAATCGAGAACCAGTCATAAATAAATCAAATTTCGAATACTTTCATTTATAACATTCAGTTAAACATATACATGTCCTTGTTTCGCCGGCGTGACGTGTACTTGTTTGCTCTATATTACTATTAGTTACTAGTTACTACTTCCAACTTTTTGTATCTATCATTGGTTTTAAACTTTGTAAGACGTAAAAAGATGTAATTAATTTTCTTTCTTTCAAAAGAGTAACAATTAAAAATTAGTAATGACCAAAAAGGACGGTGAAATAGTCAAACTAGTCATGCAAGATTAGAACATTTTGATACCAAACCCAAGATTTAGTCTCCTTAATTTCAAACCACTTTTCAATATTTTTATTTGTAAAACTTGCTCTCTTGATTTAATCATCTCCAATTACCAACTCTGTTGCCTTTAGCTTCTTTCTCTCCATCCCCATGACACGGAAGTTTCCACTAACTCTCTTGCCTATAAATAGCTTTCATTCTTCTCCTCCTCTTCCATATCTCTTATCACAACAAAGTCATCTCACTTAATCTTCTTTCTTCTTGCTCAACAATAGACGATGGCAAGAACAAGAAGCTTCCTCATACTTCTCTCTCTCGCTTGTTCTCTTACTCTCTGCATCTGCGACGACGAGAGTAACTATGAGGACGGTGAAGGAAAACTTATCCCAGGTTTCTATAGAAGCTCATGCCCTAACGCCGAGGAGATTGTAAGGTCAGTTGTGTCCCAAGCTGTTGCAAGAGAGGCTCGTATGGCTGCTTCCCTCATGAGACTTCATTTCCACGACTGTTTTGTTCAGGTACTCAACAGTTTTTTAAGTGTTCTAAAAATCGATCCAGGCGGTGCCCGCCTAGTAGCCAAATCGGAGATGAATGAAACAGTTTTTTCAAACCGATTTTTTTAAAAACCGATTTAGGTATTCAAAAATCGATCTAGACGTCCGCCTAAAAAATAATTCTTTTATAAAGAGCCTAACCACCGTCTAGTGATTTTTAGAATACTGTTTTTTTAAGTTACTTACTTAACAAGCTAATGATTAATGTAGAAAATTACTATTGTATGTGTAGGGCTGTGATGGTTCGTTGCTTCTAGACAGCAGTGGGAGTATAGTTACTGAGAAAGGCTCAAACCCTAACAGTAACTCGGCTCGCGGGTTTGATGTTGTTGATCAGATCAAAGCTGCACTGGAGAATGAATGCCCTGGAACTGTTTCTTGTGCTGATGTGTTAACCCTAGCTGCTAGGGACTCCTCTGTTCTTGTAAGTCTTTTCTCTTTAGTTACTTCTTAGGTTGTCAAGATCTAATTTGGTTTTGATTTTGAGTGTAGACTGGTGGACCAAGCTGGGTGGTTCCTTTGGGGAGAAGAGATTCGAGAAGTGCAAGCTTGAGTGGCTCAAACAACAACATTCCTGCACCAAACAACACTTTCAACACAATTCTCTCGAGGTTTACTAATCAAGGGCTCGATCTAACTGACCTTGTTGCTCTTTCCGGTAAGCTTACTTCACACGCAAGGAAGAGACATAGTCATGTTTAATTTACGTGCTTCTCAAGTTAACATTAAAACCTAAAACATTTTATCACTTGTTTCTTTCAGGGAGTCACACCATAGGATTCTCAAGATGCACGAGTTTCAGACAAAGACTTTATAACCAGTCCGGAAATGGAAGTCCAGACATAACCTTAGAGCAATCCTACGCTGCTAACTTGCGCCAGAGGTGTCCACCATCAGGTGGGGACCAAAACCTGTCGGAGCTTGACGTCAACAGTGCCGGGAAGTTTGATAACAGCTACTTCAAGAACTTGATCGAGAACATGGGACTTTTGAATTCGGACCAGGTCTTATTCTCTAGCAACGAGGATTCTAGTGAGCTCGTGAAGAAATATGCAGAGGATCAAGAAGAGTTCTTCGAGCAGTTCGCGGAATCGATGATCAAGATGGGGAATCTCTCTCCCCTCACAGGTTGGAGTGGTGAGATCAGGAAGGATTGTAGGAAGATTAACTCTTGATTTTGTTTGTGATATGGAATGAGAATTGAGATGTTTTTTGGAATTTATGTTTGTGTGTATTTGTTTTTTGTATGTGTGTACTATTTGAAATTTGAATAGTAAAACCTTTATAATTAAATGGTTATTTATATAAGTTCTAAATAGTTATTGTTTCACACTTCTTCATTATCGCTAACATATTTTTTGTTGGCGCTAACATACAGTTTTAGAAATTTTTATTTTATTTTAACTAAAATATTTTTTTTTTTGTTGGTTTCACATTGAAAAACTAGAAAAAGAGCTATTAACTATGATAATAAAATTCATGTATTAAAAATCTACCATATATATAAGTTTTTATTGTACATTACTAATTTGATTTAGTTATATAAAGATTTGATATTATTGATACTTTTAAATTAATTAATTTTGTAGGAAATTGGACAAACATATTCATATCTCCTACTTCTTTTGTAGTACTAAGATTAAATATTTGATAAAAAGTACATGTTCGGTAAGTTGATTTTCAAATAGTTTCCGATTGCATTTTTTCATTAATAAAAGGAAATTGTTGGGGAAATCAAAACTTAGTTTTAAAAAATATACATCGATCAGTTGTTTTTGATATCTTCACAAGATCAAATGGAGGTTAGTTTTCAACAAGAATTTACCTAGAATATACCTCAATTATTCTACAAATATCTTTTTTTATATTTTTATCGCTGATCTTCTTTGGAACAAAATCTTCAATAAGAATTTAACTAGAATATACCTCAATTTTTCATCAATATATAAAGCGATCGAGCATCTCATACAAAGATTTACAGAGTACACAACAGGATCTTAGCCAAAAACAAAATGAAAATGAGGTTTAATCGTTTAGCACTCGCTTGCTTGGCGTTCGTGTTGCTAAGCATCTTGGGCTTGAGCCATGCAGGAGTCACCAGCAACTACACCAGAGTAGCTGAACCTTCCGAAGAAATGCCACTCGAAACCTTCCCTCCTCCTCCCGGCTTAAACGCTCCTGAACAAGTACTCTCCTAGTTCTCTTTATATGGAATCAATTTTTACATCTTTATTTATTTTATTTTTTGGAATTTTTTTTACATCTTTATTACTCAAGGCCGTCTCCATTTATATTAAGGCCCTGTTCATAAAAAAAATATTAACTATGTATTTAAAGATGTAATGAAATAATTTTAAGAGTTAATAGCTTCATCTATACATATTTGAGGTTTCTCTTCAAATTATAAGCTAGAAATTTTATAGTACAAATAAAAATTTGAAATTTTAAACCAAGTTTCTGTATTTATTTTTGAAATTTTAAAATACTTTTTTGAATTTTTAAATTTGGGTCACCGCTCCACTAGCACGTGCTATTAGACGGCCCTGTTATTACTTGAAACTTATGAAAACCCTTTGTCTTTTCTCAGGTTCATATAACACAAGGAGATCACAACGGTCGTGGTATGATAATCTCATGGGTAACGCCTATAAACGATGATGGTTCTAACTTGGTGAGTTACTGGGTCGCGGATAGTGACGAGAGTACAAAGCTGAGTGCTGAAGCATCAACCTCGTCCTATAGATACTATGACTACACATCTGGTTTTCTTCATCACGCTACCATTAAAGGGCTTGAGGTTCATACATTTTATTTTACTTGTCAACCAAGCAATCAATCTCTATATATAAATGAACATTTTGTCATCTTCCTTGTGCAGTACGAAACTAAATATTTCTACGAGCTAGGAACTGGTCGTTCCACTAGACGATTCTCTTTCACAACGCCTCCAAAAGTCGGTCCTGATGTTCCCTACACATTTGGCGTCATTGGTACTCTTAATCTCAAACATAATTAAACGTTAGGCTTTTGAATTTAATCTTAAATTTATTACAAAAATGTAGGTGATTTGGGACAAACCTATGCTTCTAACCAGACATTGTACCATTACATGTCGAACCCTAAAGGCCAAGCGGTTCTTTTTGTTGGAGACTTGTCCTACGCTGATGACCACCCCAACCATGACCAAAGAAAATGGGATTCTTATGGTCGATTTGTTGAACCAAATGCGGCTTATCAGCCTTGGATTTGGGCTGCAGGGAACCACGAGATAGATTACGCCCCGTCAATAGTAAGATCCGATAACTCTTTCCATAAAGATCTATACTCCCTATTTTTCTAAGAGATAAATGTTATCAAATAATAGTTTCTTATAAAAATATATATGTTTTATATTTTTATACAATTTTATCATCTAATAATGATCAATTATTATTTTTAAATAATGATAGATTACAAATTCCAAAAATACATTTGTACGTAATTAGTATACTATTAATTTGAGCTCATAAATATAACTAAACACAGAAAATGATATGTATAATTATTTTAATGTGTTTTTAATAAATCTAATAAATACACAAAAATTGCATTATTCATAAACAATAGAGTATATCATTATTAATTTTTAGCACTAAACTATTTGATGCATTTGCAGGGCGAGACTCAGGCCTTCAAGCCATACAAAAACCGTTACCACGTTCCATACAGAGCCTCACAGAGCACTTCTCCTCTTTGGTACTCAATTAAACGAGCCTCAGCGTACATCATCGTGCTCTCCTCTTACTCAGCTTTTGGTAACGATAAGACTCACACTCTACAATATTCTAATCTATATTTACAATCTAATGTTTTTCTTGTGTGACACCTTACCACAGACAAGTACACACCGCAAAACTCGTGGCTCGAGAGTGAGCTCAAGAAAGTAAACAGAGAAGAGACCCCATGGTTGATTGTTATGGTTCACTCGCCATGGTACAACAGCAACGGTTATCACTACATGGAAGGTGAAAGCATGAGAGTCACGTTTGAGCCATGGTTCGTCCAAAACAAAGTTGATATTGTCTTTGCTGGTCATGTTCATGCATACGAGAGATCAGAACGTGTCTCCAACATTAAGTACAATATCACTGATGGTTTGAGTTCTCCCGTGAAAGATTCATCTGCTCCGATTTACATTACTATTGGAGATGGAGGCAACATAGAAGGAATTGCTAACGAGTAATAAAAATAAACCTTATATTGCCCTCCGTTTAAGTCTTTTTTTTTTATTATTGTTTGATGAAGATATTCTGTTTTTCATGCAGTTACACGTACCCGCAACCGAGTTACTCAGCTTATCGGGAGGCGAGTTTTGGACACGCTCTTCTGGAGATAAAGAACAGAACTCACGCGCTTTATACTTGGCATAGGAACCAAGATGATGAGCCAGTTATCGCCGACTCTCTATGGGTGAAGAACAGATACTTCTTGCCGGAAGAGGAGGAGACACTTTCCAGTGACTCGAGGAACTGATTTGCTTTGGTTTTTTAGTTTTTAAAAAGAAGAATTTCCATCTCTTTTCAATAATAAGATTAGTTAGTATTTTAGTTTTCTTTTGGTAGGTTTAGTTTTCTTTAAGTTTTATCCACTTATTGATGTGTTATCTTTATTTCACTCATAAAGTAATAATAGTTCCAATATCTCGGTGCTTATAGTTATCTCAGATTTCGTTCAAAAAAAGTTATCTAAGATCTTGAACAGAATTCAGAAATTTTAAATTATTTATGTATATTATAAATACAGTTGAGAAAATTACTCCACAATATATTACCCATAGTTTAAAGATATTGATGATCCTCTCTTCTCCTTCGTCCTTTGTTATTTCCACCTACCTAGGTATTTTGTTCTTTAGATCTAGATTCGCTCTCTGTACTTATTGTTCTCGTTTGTTTTGTTTCCAGAGAATGTTGTTGATTCTGCTGGTTATTGACTCCAAAAGATTGTATATGTCAAGTTACACAAAAAGAGATTGTATATGAGTTACAAAAAAGATTGTATATGTCCTGTTGGCTTAGTTTCTAGGGTTTATACAACTCTCTAGCTTAGGAATCAATCATGTGTATTTTCTGTTACGAATCAATGAATCCTTCAGTACAAAGAAAAAAGTTTAAACATATTGATTCAGTATATATATATATATTGTTTATGTTGTGGGAAAGTCTATGTTTATTCTCATTTATAAAGACTCATATATATACAAGTGCATAGATGTAGATAAGCTCTATCTCTAACATAGAGATAACTACAAGAGAATGAGATAACTACAAATCAACCATAATGATTATCCTTAACACTCCCCCTTGGTTGATTCATCTGGCTCAGAGATTGTTACATGCTTTGGATGTTGCCTCATTAAAATCTCTCCTGGTAAACCCAAAACCCAATGTGGTAAAAAGGGAAGCCATGAAAGGAAAAAGAGTACAACACATGTAACTCCCCCTGATGAATGCATCACTGAAGGTCCTTCAGTCGACGCATTCCAATCTGGTGCACGAGCTTCTTGAACGTAGTGGTAGGCAATGACTTGGTGAAGAGATCGGCTGAGTTGTCGCTTGATGCCACCTAGACTACTTCAATTTTGCCAGCCTTCTGGAGCTCGTGGATAAAGAAGAACTTAGGCAGAATATGCTTCGTCCTATCTCCTTTGATGTATCCATCCTTGAGCTGAACAATGCAGGCTGTATTATCCTCATACATCACCAATGGTGGATCTTTTCTATCAGTCATCCCACTTGCAACTCGAACATGATTGGTCATAGCCCTCAACCATATACTCTCACGGCTAGCCTCGTGTATCGCTAGTAACTCTGCATGATTCGATGATGTAGCTACCATGGTTTGCTTCATGGAGCGCCAGGATATTGCTGTACCACCATGTGTGTACACGTATCCGGTCTGGGATTTACCACAATGTGGATCTGATAGATATCCTGCATCAGCATAGCAAACTAAACCATCCTTAGACTGGTTAGTGTAATATAAACCCAAGTCTTTCGTTCCTTGCAGGTAACGAAATATGTGTTTTATCCCTTTCCAGTGCCTTTGGGTCGGACAAGAGCTGTATCTAGACAGTAAGTTCACGGCAAAGCTGATGTCTGGCCGTGTGTGGCATGCCAAGTACATCAGGGCTCCTATGGCACTAAGATATGGCATTTCGGGACCAAGAACTTCTTCATTGTCCTTCTTTGGACCGAACTGATCAGCATCAGGTTCCAAACTTCTCACAACCATGGGGCTAGTCAATGGGTGAGATTTGTCCATGTTAAACTTCTTGAGTATCTTTTCTGTATATGCCATTTGATGCACAAGGATTCCATCTTTCATATACTCAAGCTGTATGCCCAAACAGAACTTAGTCTTTCCAAGATCTTTCATCTTGAATTCTTTCTTGAGATATTCAACTGTTTGGGAAATCTCTCCAGAGGTTCCTAGGATATTCAAATCATCTACATAGACTGCAATGATTACAAAGCCCTTGTTATTGAACTTCTTTATGAATAAACATGGGGATAGTTGGTCGTTTTTGTACCCTTCTTGGACGAGGTACTCACTCAATCTATTGTACCACATTCGACCACTCTGTTTCAATCCATAAAGAGCTTTGTTCAATCTTATGCAATGTTGTTCTCGAGAACTTTCTTTCTTTTTCAATTCAATACCATCTGGGATTTTCATGTATATCTCATTGTCCAGTGGGCCATATAAGTACGCGGTTACAACATCCATTAACCGTAAATCTAGACCTTCTCTTACAGCCAGACTTATCAAAAATCTGAAGGTCGTAGCATCCACCACAGGGGAGTATGTCTCCTCATAATCTATTCCTGGTCTCTGTGAGAATCCTTGTGCAACAAGCCGTGCTTTATATCTCACAACTTCACCTTTTTCATTTCTTTTCCTCACAAAGACCCATTTGTATCCCACTGGTTTTATATCGTGAGGTGTCCGGATGATCAGTCCAAATACACCTCTTTTTCTCAATGATTCTAACTCCACGTTTATGGCTTCTTTCCATTTCAACCAATCTGGTCGTAGCATGCATTCTTCTATGGACGTGGGTTCATAATCCTCGTTTTCCATTATTTCAAGTGCTACTTTATATGCATATATATCTGTGATGTCGACATCTTTTCTGTTCCATAGATTTCCAGACATGGTATAATTTATTGAGATCTCATCATTGTCAGGAACCTCTGTGCCTAGAGTCTTGGCGTCCCAATTCTCTACTGTAGGCGCAGGGGACTCCTTTTCCATGTCTAGGGTTTCGTTAATGCCCTCGGATACATCAGCACCTTTCTTTGATTTCCGAGGGTTCTTATCTTTGGAACCACCACGTTTCATTTGTGGTCTAGACTCAGTAGCAACTTGATTGTGTCTCTCGTGGACATCTAATCTTATAGGTGCATTGGCAGCTGGTATATATGACTTCGTCACTCTATTTGGGTCAGCAAAGGAATCTGGCAATTGATTAGCTAGCTTTTGTAAATGTATAATCTTTTGGACCTCTAGGTCACAATCTCTATTTCGAGGATCTTGCAATGTTAAGGATGTTTGATTCCATTTTATATCTTGTTCCAGCTTACCATTATCTCCCCCTAATGCTGGATACTGGGATTCATTAAAATGACAATCCGCAAACCTGGCCTTAAACAAATCACCCGTTGTTGGCTCAAGGTATTTTATAATACTGGGGGAATCGTATCCAACATATACTCCCATCCTCCTCTGAGGTCCCATCTTTGTTCTCTGTGGTGGTTCTATAGGTACGTGGACGGCACATCCAAACGTTCTTAGATGGGAAATATCTGGCTCATGACCCGTTAATAACTGGGATGGCGAGTCTCTATGCTCACTAGATGGCCTGATGCGAATTAACTCAGCTGCATGTAAAACTGCATGTCCCCAAGCTGATACTGGGAGTTTTGATCCCATAAGTAATGGTCTAGCAATAATTTGGATCCTCTTGATAAAGGATTCAGCCAGACCATTCTGTGTGTGTACGTGGGGTACTGAATGTTCCACACTGACCCCTAGTGACATACAATAGTCATTAAAAGCTTGGGACGTGAATTCACTAGCATTGTCTAGACGTATAGTCTTTAAAGGAAAATCTGGAAAGTGTGCTCTAAGACGTATAATCTGAGCTACCAACCTCGCAAGTGCTAAATTTCGGGTGGATAAGAGACAAACATGTGACCATCTTGTAGATGCGTCAATGAGGACCATAAAATATCTAAATGTCCCACATGGTGGGTGTATAGGTCCACATATGTCAACTTGTATCCTTTCCAGAAAATTCAATGTTTCCTTGTTCACTTTTGCTGGTGATGGCCTAGTTATGAGTTTCCCTTGTGAACATGCTTCACATGTGAGATCTTTTGGGATAACTCGCTTTGTTTTCAAACTGTGCCCATTTGAATATGTTATGAGTTTTCGCATCATGTTGACACCGGGATGGCCTAGCCGGTTATGCCAAATGATATATTGATCTGTGATTTCTTTATTCATCACGAAATTTGCCTCTACTAAACTGGTCTTGGCATAGTAAAGACCAGTTCCATATGCAGGTATAGTCTCTAAGACTCTTTTATTGCCTTGGGTGATTTCATAAATCTGAAGGAATTCTTTATTTCCTTCACTCATTGTTTCAATATGGAAACCATTTATTCTTATGTCTTTGAAACTCAACAGGCTTCTTTTGGAACTAGGGGAATAAAGTGCATCTTTTATCTCAAGATGAGTTCCTTTAGGCAATAAGATTGAGGCTTGGCCATTTCCTTCAACAATACTGGCTGCCATGCCTGCTATAGTAGAAACACTAGCTACCTTATATGTAAGGTTTATGAAATATCTTTTGTCTCTTAGAATTGTATGGCTAGTGCCACTGTCCACCACGAAAATGTCCATGCCATCTTTTATCTTTTCCTTTATGATCTGAATGGACCTCCTGAGATTTGTAGAGTAGACCGCGAACGGATCTCCAAAGCTACAAGATTTCGTGTTGATAACGTGTTGTGGGAAAGTGTATGTTTATTGTCATTCATAAAGACTCATATATATACAAGTGCATAGATGTAGATAAGCTCTATCTCTAACATAGAGATAACTACAAGAGAATGAGATAACTACAAATCAACCATAATGATTATCCTTAACAGTTTATAATTTGTTGGGAGATTCTCACTCAAATCAAAGTGATGATCAGTATTTTTAAATAGCATATAAAAAGAAGATGCAATTTTTTGTTTATTCTAAGCTTTATCATTATCTGGATTATATATATTATATTACATGTATATTTTAATGGTATATATATATATATATATCTATATGTTTTCTCTAAATTATTCAACATCGTACGACATTATTTAACTTCTATTCGATAGACGTTTAAATTCTCCAATATCGAATAAAAAACTTATGACTAACTCATAAAAGGATCTCACCATAGCTAATTTTATGTTACACTGACACATAATCATAATATATATTGTTCAGAATAGTTTTCAAATGTTTGGTAGGGAGAGTGTAGCTGAAACTATAATGAGAATATTTAGACAGATCACAGATTGTAGTTAGTTGGTGATTGCATGCTATCTTTTGAAATTAAAAGTAAGTTACTGGTTATAATTATTTATCAAAGTCAGTAAAAAATATATTTTTCGAATTAATGTTTTAAATTTCATTGACTATATAACCATTTTAAAGATAGTATATAGTAATATATTATTCTTGAAGTTACTTTAACATAATATCAAATTTGAAGCAACAAACACCCGTAAATATTAACTGCACAAATTTATAATATACTAGGGTCGGCCCGCTCTACGGGCGGGATATAATTTACTTATGATCTAGATTATTATTTTAATATGATTTTATGGTTTGTGTTTTAGATTTGCATTTGCAAAAGATGTGTATTGTATGTTTTAAAAATTGATGGATTTTGAAGCGAATACGTTTGGTTCAACCTTTTCTTATAAGATGTTATTAACTGAATTTATAAATCGTGTTTGAGGCTTCTTGTATCGGAAAATAAGATTATTGTATGTATCTGTAATTATTTTGGTTCAAGTGGTGTGAGTATTTACTTGTTAGTCAAGCAATCTCCAAGTCTTTAACTTCTAATACTATATTTGTGAAAAAAAATTAACAATCTTATATATGTTTGTAATTTTGGTTACTTTGTAAAGATGCTCAATCTGGATTTCGGTCTTTAGGTATTTTGATTTATAAAAATAGCAACCATAAAAAACCATAGATACTTTGATTTGGTTTTGTTTATACACCGCCATTATTCAATCTATTAAGTTTAATATCAAAAAACGATAAATATATTTAGCTTTTGTAATTAGATATTAATTTTACTAAAACATAAAAAATCTATATTTTAACTTTTAAGTAGAACATGTTTTCGGTTTTCTTATACTATTAAAATGATTAGTAAACATATAAAGTTAATATTAATAATAAGTTTCATGAATTAAAAATTAATAAATTTATATTATTATTAAATAAATAAATATTAGCACAAATATTTGTCACCAAAAAATATGTTTTATTTAATTTGATAAAAATAAAAAAAATAATATTAAACCTAAAATAAAATATAAAATTACATAAATCAACATTTAGATATGAAAATCATATCATAAAATTATATATATTATTAATTATATTATATAATTTACATATTGTTATATTATTATATTTAATAAATCATAGTGTTTTAATGTCCGGGACACGTATCGTGTTGTCAGGAGATGACTTTGTGACGTGCAATCCCATGTGGTAACCTCAAGAGTGATTAAAACACTCTTTCACATATTAAGGGTAAGTCAACGCTTCACGCTGGAATTTACTATAGTTAAGTGTTTAAATCCATATTTTTTTAGTTTCAAAAGATTTGTTATTTATGTTTATGAAACTTTATTTACACGTGATCTTTATTTATATACCATGTTACAATATTGAGAGCTAAATTTCTTCTGGTCGACTAAATTATATAATTATATAGTTATGATTCTTTGAATGAAAAAATAAAAATTAGACGATGCATTTACTTTTTTTTGTTTTTTTCTTGGGGGGTCACCCACTAATACTATCATATGTTTTCTTTGGAGTCTTGTTGTGTATTACGATTGATCAGAAGTTTGCAAATAATTGCTTAAATTTAAAAGTGCAGAAGATGATATTATGATGGCATTTTTGTTCTTTTAAGTGTGTCGATATTTGTTGATAGTAATAAGGATGGTATTTTAATTTTTTTTATTAGATAGGTTTAATTTTGTTATAAATGCTTTGATTATGTATAATCACTAATTGTGCTTTTCCATCAATTTCATATTGATTTTGATTTGAAATTGTAGTTATCTATTTTTGTGGAACTTTATTTACATGTGATATTTGTTTATTATAACATTTTACAATATTGAAAGCCAAATTAAGTAGTTGTGATTGACTAAATTGTATAAATACATAGTTGTGACTTTTCATATGAAAAAAAAAAGTTGTAGACGATACATTTACTTTTTTTTCATTGAGATCATTCACTATTGTATGTTTTCTTTGTAGACTTATTGTGTATTGCGGTTGGTCAGAACTCTAAAATTATTTGCTTAAATTTAAAAGTTCAAAAGACAATGTTACAATGTTATTTGCTTTCTTTAAAAGCTTGTTGATATTTGGTGATAGTAATATGAATGCTATTTTTATTTTATTTTTATTTGATAGTTATATGTTTTTAAAAAAATTGATTATGTATAATTACTTATTGTGCTTTTCCATCAATTTTCATAAAAAAATTCAAAATTTGAGTTTGGTAAGCACAAATGAAGAATATTTGTGACATTAGATTGTTTTTTCATTGGAATGAATTGATGAAACATTAGAATAAAATCATAAATAGATTTCATTTCTGTTTGTTCTTGTAAAGTGTTAGTTATTCTTGAAGTTTATATCTTCAGTATTTTTTTAATTTCTTATATCTTATAATTTTTAATTTCAAACTAATTAAAAAATCTTTGTTTTGATTATTTATTAATCATTGGTTATGGTCTCTATTTTTTGTTAATTTATTTAACGTAAACTAAGTGACAAAGAAACAGCAAATTTCATGAGAATCACTTTAAAAAAATTATAATTAGATTTTTCTCTTTCGTTCTAAAAATTTATTTATTTATCCTTCATATGTTGTATGAAAGTATAATTAGATTTTTCTCTTTCGTTCTTATGATAGTCTATCAGGATGTGAGCCCAAGATGAAACAAATCTACATATACCTTTTTAAAAAATAACTTCATATTAAATAAAAACTATTAAATAATATGTAACTTGGCAATATGCCATATTAGATAGTGTTTGATACGACAAAAAAATAAAAATAAAATGTGTTTGATATGGATAGCTTGAGACCCAGATGATCTAACAGATCAGTAGTGCTATGCCAATGTCTTCACACCTACAAAAAGAGAATACATGTAATGGCGGTAATTTCATAGGAAAATGTATGGCTAAAGTGTTTTTAGTAGACCATGTTAATAACCAAACCTCAATTTGAAAAAAAAGAAATACTCTAAGATAACTTTAAAAATGTTTTTGTCACAAAATAACCTTTAAGAAAAAAATGACTAAAGTAACTTTTATTAAGGGTTAATAAAATGATCAATATGCATTTGTAATCCTTGGGTTAACTAATCTAGACTTAAGGTTTAGAGTTATGGGGTGTGGTTTTGGGGGTGAGGTTTAACATTGAAAAAATAAAATAAAAATTAATTTTTTGAAAATAAAAAAAAAATTAGTTTTGTCATTTTTATTTTTAAGAGTTATTTTTGTGACAATAACTTCAAAAAAGATTATTTGAGAGATTTGCCCTTTGAAAAATGCTCTCAAAATTTGAGAGATGCTCTGCTATTTGGTTATATTCTTAACCAAACCTCCATTCGCCACTGAGAACTCACTCTGATTCCTATGAGCTGCTTCCTTTTAGCTCCTCATCTTTTTGAGTAATGCTCAACAACTTTGTTTCTTTATCGACCAGTTTTTCTTTTACCTTTGACAGTATATAACTTTCGTATTGTCTGCGACTGCTGTTTTCTGCCACAACAGTTTTTAACTCATCTTGTTTGCACATCAAGCTCTCTTTTAGTTTTATGGTTTCAGCTTTTTCTTCTCCAAGTGTTTCCTGTGATACTTCTTCTCCCTCTCAGCTTCCTTAAGATTCTTATTCAAATTGGATTCTTCTACTCTCCTTGCAGTTGCATCTGATTCACTTTCTTTGAGAAAATTCATCAGCTCTTTATTTTCCCACCAAGCCTTAGAGTTCTAAAACTCGTTCTTGCTTCATCTATCATTTTTTCATACTTTTCATTTATATCCTTTGGCTCCAACTTCAAACTTTCAAAATGGGCATCACAGCACTCCAATTCCACTTGACATGAGGAGCTCGTCATGCACTCCTGTGGATCTTTTCTGCAAAGCTACTAGGGCTGGGCATTCGGGTACCCGTTCGGGTACGGGTCGGTTCTTTTCGGGTTTTGGATTTTTCGGGTTTTGAAATTAGGCCCCATTCGGGTATTACAAAATTTTGGGTCGGGTTCGAGTCGGATCCTCCCGGGTCCGGGTGGGTTCGGTTCTTATCACTAGGAACCTGAAAATAACCGAATAACCAATGTATCTAAAACGGGTTCGGGTATTTGTATCCAAAATAACCATATTACCCGATTTTATCCGGGTATTTTTGTATCCAAATTACTAAAAAGTACAAAAAGTAACTAAAATACTCATATAACATGGTTTTGTTTGAGTAATTCTATCCAAATGATCTTATTTTATTTGAAAATACACAAAAATATTTAAAAATAACTAATATATTTAATTTATAATTTTAATTTTGATTATTCAAATAATTATAACTACAATTAAAACTAATATTTTAAAATACATATTTATATTTTGGATATCTTCGGGTACTCATTCGGTTCTCGGTTCGGATCGGGTTCGGTACCGGTTCTTCGGATATAGCAATTGAAGACCCATTCGGTTATTTACCCCGGATCCGATCGGGTTCGGGATCCTGATTTTCGGGTCGGTTTCGGGTCGGTTCTTCGGGTCCGAATATTTTGCCCAGCCCTAAAAGCTACCATTAGGCTCTCCAGATTCGTATCTTTTCTTTGCGCTTCAACTATTTCTTTAAATCCTCAAATCATTTTTTGCAGCATGATCTAACCTCGTCTCATCCAGCACCTGGTTACATTCAGTCAGCTGATTCATAACAGAAGCCATAATTCTGAAGTAGATGAATTCAATCTAATTGATTCTTCAATTAATTTTTCAAATTCGCGAACCTTGTTCTTCCATTTTCTGCTAAAATATTTGCGGAAGATTCAGCGGTTTTAGCAGCTTCTAGATCAACGTAAAGCTAGTAGGCTAGTCTAAATGATAGTATCATTGTCATGCTCATTTCTCAACATTTCAATTTATGAATTTAGTTTAGAACCAATCTCGTTATCGTAATAGCTTCCTTTGAACCCAGGAATACCTTTAAGCGGTCTAATTGAGAAGAAAATATCTCGACCTGTTTACAGAAAACTTGGTGGCTTCCTCGCCATGTCTTACCTACGATTGAATGCAGTTGACTTCCCTAAGGTTTCCGGATTTCTTTCACCAGTCAGAAGAAAACCTCTCGATGGGACACCAACGCCGGGTTCGAACATGAAATGGTCAGAACCAATCGTTCAACCTATCGTTCAACGTAACACATACTGATATTCTACAGTGGTTGGATGAGCATGTTCAGCTCTTCGGCGGCGACTACCTTCACATCGTTTCGACCGAGACGATGAAGACAAAACATAACCGGTTTAGGTTAGGAGGTACAGAGCCTAATACCCAATTTCATACAGGCCCAAACTAAAATTAGCAGACATAAAAGCCCATGAGATCATCAATGAAAAGAGAAATCGTGAAGCTATTTCATCAGACCACGTGTCATTGTCTAGTGAACCTAATTAGTGACGTGTTTTACTCAGAAGGAAGGAAAACACTACTTTATATAATAAGACTAGGGTCGGCCCGCCCTACGGGCGGGATATACTTTACGTATGATCTATGTTACTATTTTTATATGATTTTTTGGTTTGTGTTTTAGGTTTACATTTGCAAAATATGTGTATTGTATGTTTTAAAAATTTATGTGTTTTGAAGCGAGTACGTTTGGTTGGACCTTATGAAAGTTCTTCTAGTGATTGGATGTATTATCCTAGCTTTGTTAAAAGTGTTGGACTCAACCTTTTTTGTAAGGTGTTATTAACTGAGTTTGTGAATCATGTTTGATGCTTGTTTTACCGGAAAATAAGGTTGTTGTATGTATCTTTAATTTTTTTGGTTCGGGTGGTGTGAGTATTTACTTGTTAGTCAAGAAATCTCCAAATCTTTAACTTCTAATACCATATTTGTGGGATTTTTTAACAATCTTACATATGTTTGTAGTTTTGGTTAATTTGTAAAGATGTTCAATCCGGATTTCGAATTTTAGATATTTTGATTTATAAAAATAACAACCATAATAAAACCACATATACTTTGATTTGGTTTGGTTTATATACCGTTGGTATTCAATCTATTAAGTTTAATACCAAAAAATAATAAATATATTTAGCTTTTGTAATAGTTTATGAATTAGATATCAGTTTTACTAAAAAAAATTAAATTATAACTTTTAAGTAAAATATGTTTTTTTGTTTTCTTCTACTATATATAAAGTTAATATCAATAATAAAGTTTATGATTTAAAAATTAAAAAATTAAAATATTGTTAAATAAATAAATATTAGCACAAATATTTGTCACAAAAAAATGTTTTACTTAGTTTGATAAAAGTGAAAAAAGAATTTTAAATTTAAAAAAGAATAAAATTACGTAAATCAACATTTTAAATATAAATATCATATCATAAAAATTATATATATATATATATATATATATATATATATATATATATATATATATATATATTAATTATATTATATAAGTTACATGTTGTTATAATACTATATTTAATAAATCACAGTGTTTTAATGTTTGATACACATGTCGCGTTGTTAGGAGACGACTTTTTGACGTGGAATCACATGTGATAACCTCAAAAGTGTTTAAATTTTGTGTTTAGTTTTAAAGGGTTTGGTTCTATTATGTGTTGATCATTATTTTTTTGTTATTTTTTTTTATTTTCTTATCTTTTTCCGTTAAATTTGTTTGTTGTAAAATGGTCTAGTCTTAATTTTGCTTAATTTTGCTCAGTTGACTAAGTTTTTAATACGATTATTGTGATTGTTTGAATAAGTTTATGTTCTATTTGTATTATGTCGGTGTACATTTTTCTAATTTATTTATTTTGTATAAGTCATTTAGTTACACTTCTTCTCTTTTTTTTTTCATTTTATATGATATTGCGTCTCTTGTTGAACTCTTGAGGTATATTTTTTTTTTCTTATCAGTATTGAAATTACATTTAAGACTTTTAAGTTAGTAAGTAATAAATTTTATTTTTCACAATTATTTAGATATAATAACTTTAGATCTTATGTTCACATAACTTATGATTTATTTATTGTTTATTTTACTTTCAATAATAAGTTACATTAACTTCACTAATTTGTTATCGTCTTTTTTATAAATCATATAATTGTTTAACTATTAAAACAATTCACGAAAATGTAAATGTGTTATTTTATTTTCGATATTTGTTATATTTTTACTTTAATAGTAAGTAAATTTCTTATAACTATAGTTATCATAGAAATATGGATAATGCATTATACTAAACATATTTTAAATTAGTTATGCAACTTGAAAACCAACTAATTTTATTAGTCATAAAGATAAACGTTTGTTTGAATTTTGTATATCTTATTATATTTAATGTCCAAGTATACCATTTTATCCAAATAAATAATTATGATATGCAAAACAAAATGATATTAATTTTTAGAATAGTAAAATAAATATTAAAATGTTATGGCTTACATTGGAAAAAATCCGACTATGGGAAAATTATTATAGTAAAGAAAAGAATGGAGAGAGTTTCACTTTGTGATAAATATTTATAACAATATCTTTATAGAAACTGTTTTTTTTTTTGAGTTTTCAGTAACCATAATATGTTTAGATCACTAACTTTTTATACATTTTTGTGAACATATCGATTAATGCCACAATCAAACATAAATTTGTTAACAAATATAAGTGTTGGGATGAATAGATTTTCATAGGATATAAAAACATACGTAAAACATATGTAATCCAAATGTGGCTGTGCTTTTACTTTTGGTTTGGAAGACATAAATATACTTGCTCTGGCTTCCTCCAACTTCTTGAAAAGGAAAATGTATAGATTTGAATGCTCAATCTTTTTGGAAATGCAAGGTATTCATACCATGTTGTTGTCGTCCATGTCGTTGCTCTAGAGATATCCCTGCTGGATTTATTGTATTTCATTTGACTACTTACAAGTTGTCCAGCTGCATATGCTGACATTAGAGATATCCCAGGCCAAAATTGATTATGACATTATCGTCACTGCCTTCCTTGAATTCATCCCGGCGAGCCCGTGCTCTTCCTTCAACGTCTAGCAGATTTAAATACACCGATGGAGACGCAAGATGTATTCCTCCTCCTACTTTCCCAACCTGAAAATGTAAACCATAATACATAAATATGTCAAAAGAAATTGAAGAACTTAAGAGAGAGATTTGATCTATTACCTCCATATATGACGTAGTGATAGAGATATGGATATCTTTCCCGTTAATGACTTCCATAATTGTGATGCATTGCGAGCTTTCTACGTTTTGAGAAAGATCTTGCCAGTAGCTATGAACACAACAAAAACTATGTTGCTGGCGTCAGCATTGAATCCACCTAAAAACAGCAGAGTCAGTGAGGTTCTTGAGCATATTGAGCTCCACCAAAGCATCCACACTCCTTTTCAACACAATCGTCTCCTCTGATCACTATTTTATAAACCGTTGATTTCCCCGTCCCGCATTCCAGTTCATTCTTGTCTGAGAAGAAGTTACCTGGCGAAGAAATATAGAATTTTCAAGTCTCAAGATGGCCTTAAGTTAAATGGAAGTGTTCTTCAATCAAACCAACAACATACAAAAGGAACTCACCAGAGATTCCGATCACATCAGTGTCAGGTAAATCACCAGTGAGGAACTCAAGAAAATTATGCACACCTTTCGATACTATGTGATCCCTAGAGCACCACCAGGCACCAACGTTACAATCTGAACCTTAAGTAGGCATTTTCCCATGCCTATAGTGAACACTTAGCCTTGTAAATCCACTTGACATGCATCCCTAAAATCACTTCTTCGTTAGAAAAAGTTTCAAACGAAATCATACTCAACAAACAAATTTGAATCCATGTCTACATGAAGAATAAAAATTTGAAAACATAATTTTGTCACTCTGAGTCTAAGCACCGCCATGTATATAAAAATGACGATGAATCATGAGTTAGATTAACAGAATCACCTGAGCATCGAGGAAGAGCATATCAACAACCATTAGCTAGCCACCATGTTTCAAATTCCTAGCTTTCTAGAACTTGAGAAGTCGGACATCCATAGTGAAGAACAAAAACCGGTTTTCAAAGTTTCTCTTGTAAGATTTGTAAGATGGTGAGGAATTGAGGATGATATTCATGGGATGGAGACTGGCCTTTTAGGTTGAGTTCCACCGCCTGAAAGGGAGATAAGGAGCACTGAATGACGAATCGTGGTTTGGATGGGTCCAAGGAGTGAAGAAGGTTGTTAATGGCGATGGAGCACTTCATCATGTAACAGATCGAGGGAGATGAACTGCACACGGAACGTTAGGAACAGAGAACAACACATAAATTCTAGAACCTCATTTTAGTTTGCCCATATTCTGTCTTCGAGAATAAGAACCCTAATCTACAGTCGACATCATCAAGAGGGTCATCGTGAAAACGTCGTCGCCTTGCGTGTGGATTTACCCAGCCCATAAGTTTAAGGCTGTTAACATAACAAAAGAAAAATAATAACTTTAAAGCCCATTAATTTTACGAAATAAACAAAACACACAGGATAAATAGAAGGACACGTGTCGCTCTGTAATCTCACCATTTGATGACGTGGCGGAAGGAGGAGTGAGGAAACTCTTCTTTATATAATAAGATATTACCAACACTAGTTAGTAGTTGGAAAAATAAAATAAGAAAAAGGCATGGAAACGACAATAGTTTAGGCGATTAGGGTTTTGTGACCTCTCGTCCACCGACGAGAATCTTCTCCTTTCTTCCTCCTCTTCCTTTCTTCCTTATCGTTGGTGATTTTTGCTCAAGTTTTGGTTTCGATGTTTCCTCTTCCTCGACCAGATCCAGAACCACTACCGTTTGATTTTACAGATCTGATCTTCGTAGCTTCTCCTCTCGATCCTCCAGCCCCTCCTGACCCACCCGACCCACCCGATCCTCCAGCCCCTCCTGACCCACCCGACCCACCAGAACCACCAGACTTGCATCCCCCTTGCTGGCGACCTTCCTGCTCTTTACATGCCGCTTCTCCCCTAGCTTCAGTTCGATGTCTAGTGGCTTAGCGGGCTCGGTCTTAGGGTCTTTTGGAGTATGTGTTTCTACTGCTTGGTGCAGCTTTCAATCCAGTCTCTCTTTTAAATTGGGGCTTTGGTTTCAGTCCAAAGGATCCTCATCTCCCTTTATCAGGATTTCAAAAGGTATTATCTCTGTTTCTTTTTGAAACAAGTCATATCTAGGTGTGCTTCATCTTTTACCGCTGAATGAGGATGGTGACTCTCTGAATCTCTTTTTACCTCAGTGTGAGGAATTTACAAGGTATATGATTCTAAGTAATATTTTCCAGTCAACTCGGTTTGAGGATGTTTCACTGAATTATTCCCCTTCTTTACCTCAGTATGAGGATGTTATTAGGACCTTTGTCTTGTTGGCTTTGGTTTCTATTGTATCAAGTCCGTTTTGTTGGTGGTGGAGTTTCTCCTCTCAGCCTTCAAACTTTTCAAGATGGTGCTTTGTCGCCTCTGAGTTTGTAGCAGTGAATTCTCCAGTTGTTCATGTTAAGGAATTACCGACTAGTTCGGTGTATAGAATCTGGAATGATACTGTAAAAAGTGGAGTTTTTGGATGGTATATTCATGGTATGTACAAAGCTCCTGACTCCCATAACAATTCTTGTAGAGGATGTGTAGACTCAACCCTTGTTGATGAAGCTTCGGCGCATCAAGTAGCTCCTCACTCAGCAATGTCAGCTGGACTCTCAAATTTTCAAGTTCTCCAAGACTCTACCGTCTTGATCTTTTCCCTGCGTTTAGGGTTGGACATGGATGAGATTGCAGGTTATGTTTCCAACATCACAAACCTTGCTACTCTCTTCACTCCGTTATCTCTTAAGTTCATTCAGCGCACAATAATCTGTTTAGTTGTTGCCTTTGCAAAAAGTGTATTCAAACTATGTTCTTCCTTTACTCTGGTTTGAGTTCCTATGAAATGAAACCTTTGACCAAAAAAAGTAGTTGGAAAATAAAATAAACAACAACTGCTAAAACAAAAGATGATTGGTAATGGAAATAAAATAACTATAAAAATAAATGTTTTCTGAGTTTAGCAATACGTTTTGTTACGGAGCACCTGAAAGATAACAAAACGTAATGTTTTTTTTTGCTAAATACAAAACTTAATGTTTTCCCTTCAATAGCATACAAAAACTAATTAAAAGCTTGTTGATTATTTTTTACTTGTTCTAAGTTCAACTCATAAGATCTAAAATACTAATAGTTTCTTTGTGTTGTATGTTGTTCGAGGTAAATCATAAACGCAAGACACAAGTGAATTGTTTACCCGGTGTTTGCTGATTTACTCATCGGAGATGAATCGAAATCCTCAAACACTTCACTAAAATCAATATAGAGTTCTGATAATACAGATACAATTCTTGACCTTCACACAATGGAGAAGACGAGTTGCTATTGTCTTCGAAATACACTCGGGGTAATTGAATTCTCACTGTGATATCGTCGAAAAAGCTCTATCTTCGTTTCTGATCAGATCTTCACGAGGTAGACCTTTTTCTTCTTGATTATCTCTTTTGTGTAAATGCTTATCATTTTCTTCTCTGCAAATGCTCGACGAAGAAGATATGACATGGTGGTTTGTTATAACCACCTAACAGACACGCTGAGCTGGAATGGGAGAGTACTCGATTGGGCCTTTGATCTCCTTGCTTGGCCCAGTTTTCTTGAGCCTTGGAGTTTTGTCTCAGTCCATAATTGAATAACCCCTTAAAAGCCCAATCCAACAAATCTCCACCTCTTTTAATTTGGACAAAGCTTATGAAACCCTCAGAATCTTATTGTTCCTTCTATCTCCAACCGTCGCTTAGCTCTATCTCTTCTCTTTAGACTCTTCCGTCTGAGAAACACCGCGGAAACTCACCGTCTCCTCCGATTACCACTCTTTTTGTCCTTATCCCCAACATCGGTAAGCAACTTGTACTCTTTAGCTTCACTTAAAATGAGCAAGCTTTCGATTTATCTTGAAAAAAACGAAGCTGAAACGACTAACAATTTTTTTTCGTTTTCATCTGCATGAATCTCCTTCTGAGCTTCTTTTGACCGAGAACCTCACTTGAAAACACACGTTTCCTCTGTATGTCTTCTCAAGGTAACATATCTTCTATCTCTTACTTTCTTTTATACATGCATGTCTTCCTTTTCACCTTTGCCCAACCGATCTTGAGTATTAACTTCAAAACTTTCTTTCTTTCTCTGATATTGAGATCGCAAATCAGTTTCTGGATACCATCCCTTAACTGATCTTCATGTCATATACTCCTCCTGTTACCAACTATCTTGAAGGCCTTTGAAGCGTTCGCCAACAACTCGACCTCAGACCTGTGAGGCCTCACCAACTCTACGAGTAACTCAATTCCTCTTTTAACACAGCAAAAAATCTCACTTGTATTTAAGAAAACTGACACGCTTCCCTCCTTTTTTTGTTTTCTTTTGAGACTTCAATCATGGAGTTACCCGGAGCCACCTGCTGTTTTCATTCATCAAATATTCAAAGCCTCATAGCAGAACTGAAATTTCGTGCCAGGTAAACACTTAGTCAAAAAAATTGTCGGATTCTAGGAAGTATGTATCTTTACTAGGTTGATATTCCGCTTAGATACGATATCTCTGATGAAATTGAATTGTGTGTCTATATGCTTAGTTCTCTCGTGATGTACCACATTTTAGACAACCCAATTGCACTTTGTGAATTACAATGTATCCTTACATTGTCCTCTTTGTAGCTTAGTTCAGTAACAAGACCCTTTTAACCAAATGGCTTTTTTAACTGCTAACGTCAAAGCCATAAATTCTGCTTCAGTGGTGGATAATGCCACCACAGACTGTACCCCTGACTTCAAGGAACAATATTACCTCCAATTTGAAAAATAATTCATGAAATTGACTTTCTCTTGTCTAAATCTGTGGTATAATCTGAATCTTAATATCCCTCCACCTTCTCAGTACTCCCTTTAAAAGTTAAGCACTGTTAATGAGCACCTGCCACGTATCCTAGAACCATTTTACAGCCTCCCAATGATCCTTGCTAGGGTGAGACATAAATCTACTAATTAAACCAACCGCAAAACCCAGGCCAGGTCTTGACCCAATAATTACATACATCAAGTTCCCAACTACACTCGCATATAGGACATCCTTCATATGCTCGTACTCATGTGCCATATCCTCTAGATGTAAACTCTTTAGCTTGAAGTGAGAGGTTGTAGGAGTAACCACTAAACAAGCATCAAACATTCTAAACGTTTTTAAAACTTTTTCCAAATACTTGGACTGAGACAAAAACAAAACCCTTTTCTTTCTGTCACGAGTGATATCCATTCCTAAAATTCTTGAAGCTCTTCCCAAGTCTTTCATTTCAAACTCTCCACTCAAACTGTCTTTTATATCCCTTATAGCATTCTTACTTACCTAAACTATAAGCATATCATCCACATAGAGAAGTAAGTAGATAACCTCCTTAGAATTCAAATCTTTCATGTATACACACGAGTCAAATTTGCTTCCGACAAACTTCTGCTCTTTCATGAAACAATCAAAACGAAGATTCCACTGCATTGGTGACTGCTTCACCCATACAAATACTTTCTCAGCAAGCATACCTTGTTTTCATTTCCCTTCTTGACGAAACCCTCTGGCTGTTCCATTAAAATTCTTTCTTCCAAATCACCATATAAGAATTTTGTCTTAACATCCATTTGATGTTCTAGTTCAAGATCAAAATTTACCACCAATGACAAGAGGATGCGAATGGAAACATGCTTCACAACATGTGAAAATATTTCATTGTAGTTTACTCCTTCCTTTTGCGAGTACCCTTTAGCTACAAGTCTTCCTTTAAACCTCATGTCTTCAATTCCTGGAATTCCCGGTTTCAATTTAAAAATTCACATGCAACCAACAGTCTTCTGATTCTTGGATCTGTCAACTAGATCCCATGTTCTTTTTTTCTCCAGAGATACCATTTCTTCCTTAGATGCGTCATCCCAAAATTTCTTTTCTTTAGTTCACATAGCTTCAACATAGGACCTAGGCTCATCAATCTCTAGCTCTTCTGAGACATTCAATGCGACCAAATTAACATCATCAAACCTCGATGGTGCTTTAACATTTTGCCTTATGCTTTTATCACGTGCCGACACATAGTTATCCAACGAAACATTACCCGAGCTGACCACAACTCTTGTGTCGAGTGCTGAATCTGATTCTTCCTCTGAACTTCCATCCTGAGATATGTCTTCATCTGAATCTGATTCATCCGTGTAGACTCCACCTGTGACAGAAGACCTTTCCTGACTTTCATTAGGGGTAGGTCCAAGAACTAAATCATCAGTAAATGATACTCTTTTCTTTTTTACTTTGAGTATCTTAAGACTTGTTACCTTCTCACTATAATCTTTAGAGATAAGTGTATCCTTGAACACTTTCTGCTCATAGAAAACCACATTTCTACTCGTATTACATTTTCCTTCATCTTGTATCCAAACCCTGTAGCCTTTCACCCCAAAAGGATAACCAACAAACACTCCTTTTACAGCTCTAGGACTTGTTTTATCTTGTACCTTGTGAACATAAACAGAACATCCAAGCCTACTGATATGAGATATGTCAACCTTTGAGCATGACTATCTTTCCTTTGGAATCTCAAAATCAGTGCTTGATCCTGGAGTTCGATTAATCAAATATACTACTGCAGAAGTATCTTCAGCCCAAAACTCAGAACCCAAACCAGTTTCTGCCAACATACTCTTGACCTTATCTATAATTGTCCGAATCATCCTTTCAAAAACTCCATTATGTTGAGGCGTGTAGGTGCGGTGTCTCTTAACCCATGTTTCATTGCATAACTGATCAAACTTGGAGTTACAAAACTCTAATCCATTATCAATTCTTAGACACTTCAGCCTTTTTCTTGTGTGATTTTCAACTTCGATTTTCCACTCTCTGAATCTATCAAATGGTTCATCCTTAAATAAATATACCCAAACTTCTTGGAGTAGTCGTCTATGAAGTTTCAAAATACTTGCATCCTTCAAGACTTTCTGGTTTGGATGGAGAACCCCATAGGTCAGAATGAACGTAGTCGAGAATAGCTTTCGTTGTGTGTTTAACAACTTTGAAACTTTTCTTATGAGCCTTTCCTAGAGCACAACTTTCACAAAATTTTAAATCCTCAACTTCCTTGATCTGCAAGTAACCTTTCTTGATTAGAACATTCATGTTAGCTAAGATCATATGTCCGAGTCTTGAGTGCCATAAATATGTGTGGTTTGACTCAGCTCTTCCAATATTAGCTTCCGCTCTAGTCATTGTTCCCTGTAGATAATACAGACCATCCTAATAGTTTCCAGAGGTAACTCTCTCTCTGTCTTTGAAAAAATAAATCCTGAAATTTTCTCCCGTATAGGTGCACCCTGCTTTTTCCAACATACCATATGAGATCAATTTTTTTCTAATGTTTGGCATGTACCAAACTTCGGCGAGTATGACTTCCTTTCCATATGAAGTGTTAATTATGATCTTGCCAGTTCCTTTTACATTACACTGCAAGTTATTCGCCATCAGAACCTTTCCTTCTTCCAACTCTTTGAAGTCAAATAACACATCTCTCTGAGGAGTGATGTGAAATGAACACCCGGAGTCGAGAACCCATTATGGCTTTGTGTCCTTGGTGGTTACAGTTAGGACCAGAGGCTGACTTCTTTGTTGAACTGAGTTAGCTGAGTCTGCATGGGACGAAGACTGTATGTCCTACCTCTGGGGACATTCTCGTTTCCAATGTCCATCATTCCCACAAATAAAGCAGTTTGTTTTCTGATCCTTGTGATTTCTAGACTTGGACATGTTATTCCTTGATTTAGATCTTCCTTTTGCAAAACGATTATAGCCACTGCGGTCATTTCTTGAACTTGATCTTCCCCTTGATCTTCCCCTTGACTCAACATATAAGGCTTCAGAAAAAAGACTTCCCTTTATGTAATAATCCTCTCTGTTTTAACTCAATTTCTTTTGAGTAGGCTAATGATTTAACTTCTTTAACAGTAAGAGTATTCTTGCCAGTTCCATACTTTAAAGTGTGAACAAGTGCCTCATATTGAGGTGGCAAACTGGTGAGCAGTTGGATAGCTTGGTCTTCATTGCTTACATTAATGTTTATACTAGCTAAGTCACCAACTAATTTGAGAAATCCATCCATATTTTATTCAATGCTCGTACTCTCCTCCATTTTAAAATTTGTAAATTGTTGCTTCAGATAAATCCTATTAGACAATGTCTTAGTCTGATAATCCCTTTCAAGTACCTTCCACATCTCATAGGCAGTAGGTTCATGCATTACCTTCCTTAGGATCATGTCACTGAGACACGTTCCTAGTAAATTCTTGACTCTGGTATCTTTAGCCACCTTAGCTAGATCAAGTAGTGGATCTGCCCCTTTTTCTAGTTTCTCTAAGGACTTGTATAGAGTAGCACTCTCCTCCAGCAATGAAGCTAAACCTTGAATCTCAAGCTGACCTAGTAGCTTATAACTCCACATACCAAAATCCCCTTTTCCATAGAAATTATCCATCTCGAAACGACCTAGAGTAGGTTTCATTTCACTTAGATCTGTAGAGTACACCTCATATACAACTAGCTCCCTGAACCAAGAAACAAGCAAAGAACCTATAAGCTCTGATACCAATTGTTGATTATTTCTTACTTGTTCTAGGTTCAACTCTTATGATCTAGAGTACTAATCAGTTTCTTTGTGTTGTATGTTGTTCGAGGTAAATCATAAACGCAAGACACAAGCGAATTGTTCACATGGTGTTCGTTGATCTACTCACCAAAAAGATATCAAAACCCTCAAGCACTTCACTAGAATTAATATAAGAGTTCTGACAACACATATACAATTCTTGATCTTCACACAATGGAAAAGACGAGTTGCTATTGTCTTCGAAATACACTCGGGGTAATTGAATTTTCACTGTGGCATCATCGAAAAAGATCCGTCTTCGTTTTCGATCAGATCGTCACGAGGTAAACCTCTTTCTCCTTGATTCTCTCTTTTTTGTAATTGGTTATCCTTTTCTTCTCTCCAGGTGCTCGACGAAGAAGAAGATATGACGTGGTGGTTAACCACCTAACGGCCATGCTGAGGTAGAATGGGAGAGTACTCGACTCGGCCTTTGATCTCTTTGCTTGGTCCATTCTTTTTGAGCCTTGGAGTTTTATCTTGGCTCAAAACTGAATAATCCCAAAGTTAAAAGCCTAATCCAACAAAGTTGAATTACTAGAGTGCTAATTATTTATTGTTTCCTATGCCTAAAGTAAATATACATTAATCATATTTAATGATAGAAAAATTTAAAGAAAATATAAAGGACACGTAGGTGGTGCAGTGTTCTCGTGGATAGTCACTCTATATACTAGAGGTAACATGTTTCTTTTATTTCCCTTTTCCACAATACTCGGTTTTCTGTTTATATATTTGAATTATTGTGCATAAGATTCTTTAATTCGTTGTCTGGAGGCAGCATATTTATTTTTACAATTTTGCATCCGCATTAATCTACTTTCTTTTTATGAATTTGTCTCTCTCTCTCTCTCGTTACTGCAACCACTCATCCTGTGAGTAAATATGTAGGGAGAAGATAGAGATTTTAAGAGCACTGAAAGAAAAGAGAAGATGGCTGGGATAGGATCATCAAGAAACAACGAAGAAGACAATAGTCAACACAAGGAAAATTGGCTTTGGTACAGAAACACAATTAGCTCAAACACGAGCCACAATAATCAACAGCAGATATGGCAGCAGCAAAGCCTCGATCTATATCCTGGTCAGACCAACGTCTATGATGTGACCATGTCATTAAGATCTGCAACCATAAGTTGTCAAGACTGTGGAAACCAAGCCAAGAAAGGTTGCACGCATATGAGGTGCAGAACTTGCTGTAAGAGCCAAGGGCTAGATTGTTCCATTCACGTGAGGAGTACATGGATCCCTGTAGCCAAACGCTGTGACCGGCAGCAGCAGCAGATAGAGACTCAGCGGCCAATCCAAAACGGAGTTGGGATCTACAGGCTACATTCGACCCATCAGGTTGGGTTTCAGTTTTGTGTTTTCTTTTACGTTATTATTAGAAAATACTCTTAAATAGCTTTTAAAAAGTTTCATAAAAATAGAGAAAATAAGCAAAATAAGTTTTATTAAATGGTGTACGTATATACTTATACCATTTAGGTTTAATTAATTTAGAGTTAGGATTTAGAGTTATGGAATGAGATTTTGGAGGTAAGGTTTATGATTTAAAAAAAAAAAAAAGACTATTTCGACTATTTTTTTTATAATCTATTTTTGTGACAACTTAAAAAGAGTTATTTGAAAGAATTGCCTTGTTATTATCTTTATTTTCTAAAAGAAAAATAATCATTTTTATTTGATAAAAATACCATTTGAAAATTGCAAATACAAACCCAAGAAAGAAATAGAAATTTCATTTCAAAATTGATGAAAAGTTAACATATTTTCTCTTTTAAGTTTAAGACATGTAAAGAAAATAATATTTTTGTTTCACACAATCAATTGTAATATATTTATATATATATGTTTGTTTTGAATTTGAAGTGTTTTCACTAAGTATGTGCAACTTTGCTTGGGCTAGAGATGGATGAGGCAACATTTCCAGAAGAAGTGAGCTCAGATGCACTTTTCCTGTGCGTCCGAATGAGCGGCAGTGACAACGGAGACAACCAATATGCTTACCAGACAACGGTGGGCATAGCTGGTCACATCTTTAAGGGAATTTTATATAACCAAGGCCCTGAAAGCATGACAATGCCTGTTACGCAATTCTATCAGAACCCATCAGGGTCTTAATTATTGCATCAACTTTTTTAATAGATACTTCCTCTGTTTCATAATAAGTGTCACTTTATACTTTTTATTTTGTTTCAAAATAAGTGTCATTCTACAATCCCAATACAACTTTGTACATTAAATTCATTTTTTACCTTTTTAAACAACCAATAGATTTTTATTTAAATCATTATTATTTAATTAATCATACATTAAATAGGGATGTATTAGTCTATTATACAATTTTCTTAATCTCCGTCAAAATTGTCAAAATGACACTTATTTTGAAACGGAGGGAGTATGTCGTATGTAATGTCTGTGTTTTGAAAAGATGTCTATAAAAGCTTTTGTGATTACGTGATGCATCGTCATGTGAGAGAGCAGTACAATATGAGCTTGGAATGCAATTCGACCGACTGCATTTTGGTATATGCTGATTGTTCACGTTGCTTCTTCTAAATATGGAAACATGCAAGACGTCTAACTACTATAAATATATACCCACAAAATGAAATATCCGTTTTACCGTTTCAACATTTGTTTCTACCGTTCAGAATGGTATACGCTGGACATTCGGATTTTCGGTTTCGGTTTATTCGGTTTTCGGGTCCCACGGTAGTCTTCACCACACGAGACCATAGAAAATAATTTCCATCCTTGAGAGTAACCGGAATGACAATAGTCTTGGTGTTCTCCATCTTGAACTTCACAGATCAAAGTAGAGTTCTAGGAGAATCAAATCAAAATTCAGTTTAACTGAACCTGACTCTGATACCATAAAATCTAATAGAGAAACTGATTTTAAATAGAAAGACCAAAGAGATTTAAGAAGAAAAGAGAAGATTAGACCCGGATTAAACTAAGAATCCATTAAAATTAGAGAGAGAGAGAGAGACTAGAGAGAGACTGAATATTTTTGTTGTATTGATACTTGATAGAAGTTCACAATATATAGAGAGAAGCTTAATGATAAAGTTAACGGATACAAAGATTAAACGTGTGGAGTCAAGGAAGAGAGGAGCATCCATTTGAATACTTGGTCGAGATGCTTCACACGCTTGATGCCAAATGCTCTTCTTTCCAGCTCGTGCCAGCCTGTCCAGGCGCGCCTCCCTTATCCTTTTAGTCAAGTCATCCGCAAAGTAACAAGTAAATGTAACTCTTGGCCGAGTTACATTTATCCGAATAACTTCTTCACCCTTGATTGATCTGGTCGCCCAAACCGTACGCTTGTACGGCCTCGTACGGACAAGTTGTACGGACACTCCAAAATTAAATCCTCTCCACTTCTTCATAAGTCCTTTATCATTTAGACTCCTCTGTTTAAGTGAACTGGATGCATTCCTTTTGTATTCCAAATATTTCTCCTTCTTAGCTTCCACTTCCACTGATATAGAACATTTTAGCTTCAGCAGCTTATGCTAAGGCCCATCTCTTTCTCCACCATTTCACTAGAATCATCATTTTCGCTTGCAGCTGCTGAGAATAACTTAAATGAACTACAATAACCCTAAAATCAAAAGATAATGGAGAAGATGAGCTCATCAACACAACGAATTTCCTAATATTTCGGTCATACCGCACCGATGAGATCCTTAGTCGGAGAAGCAGCTATTTTCTCGAGGCCATGCCAAGCTGAGGAATCAGTCAGAAGACATTGAATGAAAAGTTCAGCACAAGTCATTATACACACATTCCTTCACTCCAGAACCCAGATAATTTCGTTGTGACCATATAAAACACATACCAGAGACAGAATCTGAGAAACACCGTCAGAAATAAACAAACGAAGAACAAGAGATGTGAAACATTCAAGAAGAATGAAACGTTACACTATCATATATATATAATAGATGATGATCCCTACAGTGTTTTGATTACATACACTGACACTTTTAAACTTTACTCTAAGTACACAAACAATGTAAAAGTTACATAAGTTGGGGTCTGTGCAAATCTTAGCACAGGACAACGTACAGAACCATAAACAATGGTGAGTGCAGACAAAACTATCACGAAGAAACATTTGATCATATCTACTTCATATGTCCCACTCTTCCTGCTGCTGTTGATGATGATAATACGCCACTTATTTATGTTCTGTAATAAAAATCCTACAAAAAAAAAGAGAGAAGAGAGGGCATAGTCCACCATTGATCACAGGGATCTATGGTAACGTCTGTGCCCTGATATGATTCTCTCTATTTGAACTGATACGTGATCTACCCCCACGGCAAGTCCACGGCGTTGTTGGTGGTTCGTAAATGCATTTGCAGATCGTTTGTGGAGCTCATGGAGTCACCTTTACTTACATCAAGTGCTGGGCTATGCCCATCTGCGGGACTGAAGCTACTTTGGAGCATTTCTCCAGGACCACGGAACGTTGATGTTGGAGAAGATAAACGTTTTTGGGACTCCATGGCTTCAACTTCCGCCAAGAGATCTGAGACTGACTCGTCACACTCGTCAGGTCCAGTTACAATGGGTTGCCAATCCGTGGTATTCGACGCAAAGTTGAATTTGAAGGTCGGACTAAAGAGATCTAGGAAGTCTATTTCTTGATTGTCTGTGAAAGACACCAAACCGGAGTTCGAATCCCACACGTTTGAAGCACTGCTTGGAGTAGCAGCATTCCAGTTCTGTCCGCATGACTGAACTGTAGCCGTGACTTGTTTCTCACCCGCTCCGGTAAGGCCAATGTCTTTTTGATTGCAAGCGTTCTTTTCTGCGTTTCCTTCTGCCTCGGTTTGCACAACACTCCATCTTTCCTGATGCGGCAGAGAGCAGTTTGAGTTTGAGTTTCCGGGCAATGTAGCCAAGGAAAGAGAACAGCTTATCGGGCTTTGTCCAGGCAAAGGACTTTCCACTTTCGTTTTGTTCCAGAGAGAGACAGAACCCACAGCCTCTCTTTCATTAGAAAGTGTGAAATCCAACGGCACGTTGTGGCTTTTATTGCTAGCATCCGAGCTCCTTGTGATGACACTGTTACTGCTAGAAATAACACTCTGGTCGGTGGACACTGAGTTGGGGCTGAAGTCAAGTACTCTAGTCTCTAATCTAGCAACAGCCACACTCTTGGTTTGGTCCTTACCCGTCTCTTCCTGTCTCGGGATAGAATGATTCTGAAGCGAGACTGCTTTATGGAACTGCCCATTTAACGCGTCGGTCAGTAGTATGGAGCTACTTTGCTGTTCACCCAACCTCCATATTCTCAGCTCAGGCGGGAAGTAACCACTTGCATTCCATTGTCGCAGGTTCAATAAAGAAAATGGTCCATGAATCTTCCCTCCAGGATCTCCATATAACCATACCATATTCAAATCCGAGTCATCGATTGGCTTATTAGACAGAGCAGCACATGTTTCAGACTTTACAACCGCATGAAGATTGTGCACGTTCAATTTCTGTGACTCTCCTTCTTGATGTTGTTCAGATGTGTTCAACCTATCGCAGCTTGTGCTCGCATCAACCTGGAAGGACATAGTTTCCGTGACTCCTCCGGCCGAGGTATCATCTGTAACCGGAGACCTTTCTTGATCCAGGAAGTGAGAATCAAGAAGCTTTAACATTTCCAAGTGATCCACTCGCTCCTTTCCAAACAATCTCATAAGCCTAGGATCACACATTATTTCTGAACTCTGAGAAGCGTTTTGCAGATTATTGCGTCTCACATACTCTAGCACTAGAGTTTGGACATCATACTTCGATAAGAAAGAAATGTCACCGTTTTTCATATACATAACAAAGTCCAAGAGCTCATCTGTTCCCCACGCGGCAGCACTGGTCGATAGTGGAGGTCTCTCACCCAAATTATTCACGGAATCAGCTTCCATTTTCCTGACTTTAGCACGACTTGCTGCTCTCATAACTCCAGGAGAGGTGCTAGTAGTTCTTCTCTTAGACGGTTTCCATGGGTTTCTTGCATTGGTAAGATCATCTAACGATAAGGATAACTTTTCTTTAAGAGAAACCCAATAAATCTTAAAAAGATACTCCCAGCTGCCTTGATCGTCAAAATCAACCTGGACCTGGACCAAAATGTACATGTCAAACACACATTACAAAACAAAGGTGACATCAGACTAAAAAGGCCTCAGCTTCAAAATACTACCACCAATGCTGACAGAATCTTTGTACCTTTTCTTTGTTAGCTTCAGGTGCATTCTCAATAAGGAGTATAGTCTTCATGCAGATCCCACAGAATCCTTTGTTCTCCCGTACAAGTACATAATCAGAGCTTCTAACGCATCGCTTGCAAACAGAATAAGGACATGTATAGCACATGTAGAAAGAATCCTTTTGACATGCCGTACATATATGCCAACCTGAAAAACCCACCATCATCATCTTGATTAAATCTCCAAAAAAGAAGCTCAAGACCCAAATCTTTAGTAATGTATCAAAATGCATTAAGCACAGAAGAAATCAGAATCAAACTAACTTACCACAGTTCCATTTTGATCTTGACTTGAAGAACGCTTCACTGCGCTTAACACAAGCTGGGTGATACACCTTTGGACACCCTCTGCCATATCAAGAAAGTTCCCAATTTCATCAGAAATGCAAGAGTTTCTATTTTTGGAAAGCACGGATCTACTGAAGCTTGAAGCTGAAGTTACTCACCTACGATCGCAGAGGACGAGACTACCTCCATCGAAGCAAACGAAACAAACATCTTCGTCTTCTCTCATCTTCCTCTGTGACATCTGAGAAGCTTTCCCCACTGTACTCGGCGGACGACCGCGTCTAGGTCTAGGTTGAGTCTTCTTCACGCAATCTGATTCTTCTTCTTCTAGCTTCACCTCCACATCTACCGAAGGAGCAGGCGGGGAAGACGAAGAGGAATCGTTATCAGCTACGCGTTGATCAATTCTCATGAGATCAACTTCCGTCATCGATCGATAATGAAGATCTGAGATTGAAAACCCTAACCCTAGGTTTGGAGAATTTGGGAATCGGAGAAACAGAGGAGGAGAAGGTGGTGGTGGTGGAGGTAGTAGTGGCGTGTAGGGAGAGGAGACACAGTGGGCACATGGAGAAAATGGACTTACTCTCACGAACAAAAGTTAGAGAGAGAGAGAAAGAGAAAGTGTCAGATGTGACTAGGCTCCTGTCTCCTTTTTTTGACTTTCTAGAGAGATAATTTAATTAATTTCTTTTATTTTATTTTTTCTTCTAAACGCCGCGCTTATGGCTGTTTCCACGTGGGCAAAGTGGACGGTAGTGGGAGCCACGCGCGTCTTTCCCCCATTAATTCTTTGTTTTTTTTTTGTTTTTTTTAGTGCGTAGGGTTCGTGTCTTAAGCTAACACGGAAACCTAAAAGGACATCTTTTTTTTATTATATTTGTTTTTATTTTTAATATAAAAAGTGGACCAAAGCGAAAATGAAGTTGAACTACTTTTTTTATTTTTTTGTGTTTTCATGTCGTGGTCGGAGTTTCCTCATGTGTGGTGGTCGTCTCTCTCTACCTAACCTTTCATCATATCTTTAATTTTCTTTTCAAGATTTTTTTTGTTCTTCTAAAATAATCGAATAATATTATTTAGTTGACAAAACAAAGTGGACAAAAGGATTCAATACTAACGACTTTATTAAAGTTACAATGATTTCTAGCAGGACAGTGTTTTATATCATAAATCAACTTATATTTGAAAGAGTTTTGTAGAATGAAAGTTTAGCAACAAAAAAAAAAAAGAAATAGAGTTTTGTAGAATGAAAAATAAATATGGGTTTATAACGAAATTTTCTATCTCCACTAGGAACAAAACGACACTTATTACAGATGAGTGTTAAAAGAAACTCTAGGAAGTGATAGAAGGTAGACCTAAATATTTTTTAATGCGTGTTGGTTGGTCTTTTTTTTTTGAACTAAAGTTGGTTGGTCTTCTTGATAAGCTTTAACTTATATCTTTCGCATAATACTCTTTTTTGTTAAAGAACTTTCGAGTTAGACAAACTAATCTATGATAAAAAAAGAATCAAAAATAATATGTACAACCGACTAATCTTAAATAAGATGAATGTGTCACGTAATATGTATGGTATGTGAAGCAAAAAATAAGTAATTGGTGCTTATATATATAATTCTATGTGACATGAGCTATCACGCTAGATATCATTGTTAAATGTATCTATCAAATAAATGTAAATAAGCTCACACATGCAGCTGTAACATGAAAGAAAATAGCTTCTTTTTGAAATAAGATTCGTATTGAAGATTTCAAAATGGACAAAAGAAAATTTTATGGATAATTTAGTATTTGTGAAAAATAAGATATTTATAAAGGTTGGTATAGATTCATTTAAGCTGATCAGATATATAGAATGAGAATGTCAAGCATGGCTTACGGCAAATGCACCAGCTGATAGCTTAACTTAAAGGCCAGCAATAACAACTCAAGTCTTATGTCCGAAGAATATTTGTTTGGTAGATGATTTTTAGATTCTACATTGATCTTTGGTGGATGTGAATGAATTTGGAAATAGAATTTTGGACAAAACTCAATTTATGAGTACAAAAAATCATAAATGAAGATAATATACAATGTATTTAGAGTTAGAAACTCTAGGATGAGCAATAGAAAACATGTTACATCATTTAACATGCTAGAATTTTGGAATTAATTACAAAAATTTGACATCGATGATAAAAGAACCCCATGCATAGCTGGCTTTCTCGACAAATTTAAAAAAGTTTAAGAACTGGAGAGAAGATTCATAATATCAGGATATCGTATATTTTTCGGGGACAAAATTGTTGATTTCTTAGCTGGAATTACTTAACTTTTTCATATAGATTCGTGCTTTATTGATTATTTTATTTCGATTTAGTTATCAAAACCATATTTTTAGTACAAGTAATATAACATTTTTTTGTCATAAGAAAAGGTGAAAATATAGCTTTGACTTTTTCAACAAAACAGTTTTGACTTCGAATGATAGAAGCCACAAAGAGCAGCAGAATAGTGTCAAATAAAAACTATACATTTAGATGAAAAAGTAAGAAAATAATTCATGTTACTTTGGTAGTTGAATCTGTTAGATTTTGAGAGTTTATAATAAGTGTCAGTGACAAACATGAGAGAGGTGATTAGTTTCCTATTTTGTGCAAAGAGATGGCTTCTTCTTTATTTTGATTCTAGAGTAAAAAATGCAGCATGAATATTTGCACTTACACTTTTATCTCACTTCAAGCTATTCACCTTTAAAAGAATGAGATGAATAAAATGGGACAAAATCTCCTTTTTGGAACTAGAACTAGATAAACGAGTTTGATTTACTAACTAGGAGAAAACTTACTCTCCCCAATTCATTATAAATATCACTTAGACATATTTCACGCATATTAAAAAATAAAAAAATATATTTATATACCTCTATTTAATGTGCAATTATTTAATAAAAATAATTTTAAAAAATAATTATTGGTTAATTAAAGAAGTAAGAAAAAGATTATGCGTAAAAATACATTAAAATATAAAATGACACTTATTTTGAAATAAAAAAATTGTAGAATGACACTTATTTAGAAACAGAAAAAGTAGTAGATTGAGCCTTCAATTCGAAACATATAAATTTGCAAAAAAAGATCAACTAAAAATTATGTATTAATTATTTTCATTCCTTCAATTTTGATAAAAAGAAAAGTTTACAAGTTTAGGGGAGTTATAGATTATTGTGTCTTTGGGAAGACAAATTAATTATCGATCATTCGTGCAACAAGAACATATTTAAATTCAATGGTTTTGCCTTTTATAATAAGACATAAATAATGAGATCCCAGCGACATAATTACTTATTTATTATTGGCCCGACATGGATTGACAAGAACCCACCCTATGATTATCCGAAGTAGTTATTTTTATCATAACATAATATACACACAACAATGATGTTCTTATATTTTTTTGAAAATTGTATTTATAATTGTAGACCTTACATATTGACCCAAAAAAAGTTCGCAAACTTTAACATTTGTAAAGTTTGTTCACCAAGACATGCAACCTTTTGCTTGACAAACAAAAATGTTAAAAGATAAAGGAATACTTCGGCCAAAATACAGAAAAGAAAACTCACAGTAATGAGTACTTCTACAAAATACTAGTAGAACTATGTGTTCAGATGTAGAATTTGAACGTAAATTTTGCGCTTGCATTGCAGAAGACTATTTTATCGTACATAGATGCATAGAATTAGCCAATTGAGCATGATGGGCCATATCTACTTATTAAAAGCCTTGTAACATTGCAGGACTTGCCTTCTTACTTCCTTTGGTTTTGTCTTGATTCACTGATGAAAATGAAATAGTTCAAAGCAAGTCCATTATAAATTGTGCTCTTCTTTTCCGCTTTGGGTTGTACGTCTGAATTTGAGGCTTTCTGGTTCCACACCGTTAGGCCCATTATCTAAGATTTTTTCTCTGGTTGAGTTTTAAACTTAGAAATATGTAATCTACGTTTTTTCTTCACATGTGGAGTGGAGGTGCTTGACTTGAATAGCTTTGAATCACTAACATCAAGATCCTCGACATGATTAATGATTCTTTTTTTGCCAAAGATTTGAATTTCATATAAATATGAGAAGAGTTTGTAAAACTTTACAAAAAATTCAAAACAAGATGGGGTTCACCTTAGCAAAAAGAATAAAAACAAGGTAAAGCTCATATAGATTTAAGATTTTCTAAATATTTCTAAGCCATGATAGCATAAGAGTCTTGAATTTCTTCATGTGTTATTTCTCCAAGATTGTATCTCTGATGTTACGATCAATAGTCTTGTAAATCATTGGGGGTAGTTGACGAGATTTCATCATGCAGTCTCTTATTCCTTTCAGCCCAAATGTTGTATATGGTTCCATGAGTAACTAGTCGTTTGAGAATCAAAAAAGTGACAGAGTCTTTGTTTGATAGCCATTCCACAAAAGCCGTCCAAGTGACAAAACCAGAGTGGGTATAACCCAGCCTTGCGAGAACCAACTCCCAAATATGCTCACTTACTTCAAAGCACAAGAGAAGATGATCTCTTGTTTCCGGAGCAGAATCGCAAAGACAACAGTTTATAATGTTCCCGAGTTCCCAACTGACGAGTCTGGTCCGAGTTGGCATTATGTCGTATTGTGCAATCCACATCAGGAACGCATGTCGTGGAGTACATGAACTAAACCAAATGCTCTCGGCCCAAGGAACCGGTACTGCTCTGTTACGTACCATTTCCCAAGTTCGAGAGGCAGAGTATTTTGGTAAAGGGTCACCATCAACCTCCTAGAAAAAGCATCACGAGAGTGAGAGAGAGATGGGAAATGGATACCGGTAAGATGAATTTGCAAACTCTCTGCTGCTAGAGAACATGCTCCTCGAAGATGCCATCCTGAATTATCACAGGCCTCAGAAACTGATGAGTTACGAGGGATGAAGAGCTCTAGTGGTCCATTACTTCCGAATAGATCAATTAGTCTTCCAAAAGGAGTCCAAATATCCCACCAAAAACTGATGTCTTTTCCATTTCCCAACTCTGCTCTCTTGAAGCTGGAAGCTACAGTCCGCAGGTTAAGGATTGATCTCCAAGTCCATGAACCTGCTTCAACAACACCAAGGCTCCAAAAATTATCATTTGCAATTTTATATTTTATGATCCAAGAATCCCACAAGGAGGGGTTAGGAACATATAACATCCATATCAATTTTAGACATAAGGTCTTGTTCCAAGTTGTGAAATCTCTCAATCCCAAACCTCCTTCACGCTTAGGAAGACAAACTCTGTCCCAAGCAATTTTTGCCACACCCTTTGAGGTAATATTTCCAGTCCATAAAAATCGTGAACACAAACTCTGAATCTGTGTTATGCAGCCTTTAGGCAGGATGAAGGCAGACGTCCAAAAATTAATAGTACCATAAATCACCGAGGATATCAATTGTGCTCTCCCAGCATAAGATAGATTTTTGGATGACCAAACAGTGCAGTTTCCAGAGATTTTTTGCAGCAGTGGCCTGTATTCTCTAACTCTCAGCTTTCGGGTGCATAAGTGGGAGGTCCAAGTAACGGATAGGAAATGAACCAATGTTGAAACCAAGACTTGTGAGATCATGAGTTTCATCCTAAATCAAACCTCCTACAAAGAGTTTTGTCGTATCTTTATTCATTCGCAAACCCGACCACGTTGCAAAGGTCTCCATTGTTTCAACAATATTAACCAAGGATTTTTTTTCACCATCAAAGAAGATCATGATATCATCCGCAAATATGAGTTACCTCAAGGTCAGCCATTTTTGGATGAAAGCCAATGTCACCAGCACGGTATCTCGTAGTAAGCATTTGATAAAACACTTCTAATTCAATAACAAACAGATATGGAGATAACATGTCACCTTGACGAAGGCCCTTCGTTCCTTTGAAGTATCCACACAATTCACCATTAATGGAGACCGAGAATCTGGTTGTTGTTATGCACTGAGATATTAGATTCTGGAAATGACTAGGAAATCCAAGAGCTTCGAGAGTGTTCAACACAAACTCCCAATTTAAGGAATCAAATGCTTTTTGTAAGTCGACTTTTAGCATGAAGCGTTTCGAGATATCCTTCCATTTATATCCAGCGACCAACTCTGTCACAAGCAGAACATTTTCGACCAGGAGCCGACCCGAGACAAAATCTGATTGTGCAGGAGAGATGAGACCGGGCAAAGCTGATTAATCCTGTTGGATAGAAGCTTAGACGCCACTTTATACACTGTGTTACAGCATGAGATTGGCCTAAACTCTGTCATTTTATTGGCATTGGGCTTCTTTGAGATCAAAGAGATGATTGTGGAGTTCCATTGTTGTAGTAGACAACCAGTAGTTAAGAATTCCTTCACCGCCGTAATCATATCAGTACCCACAATACTCCAATTAGCTTTAAAAAACTCTGCCGGATAGCCATGAGGACCAGGAGCTTTAGACTTCGGGAGAGATAAAAAAGCTCTTTGAATGTCCAAATCGGTGAAATCTGCTTCTAATAACTCAACGGTCTTAGGGGAGCAACAGAGAGGCAGAAACGAGGAGATAAGTTCATGCGAAGGAGCTGCTGATGATGATGGGCCACCAAGCAGTAAGTAATAATAGCCAACAACATGATTCTTAATGTCATTAAGGTGATCAATGAGAGCTCCATTCTTGTCAAGAAGCATAATAATCTGGTTTTGAGTTTGTCTTGATCTGATAATCCTATGGTAATAAGCTGAATTAGAATCCCTACCCGCAGACCATTGAACCCTTAATCTCTGTTTAAGATAAGAATCCTCAGCTCTGGCCAAATTATTCCAGCGACGATGGGCCTCTTTTTCAGAGGCAGCAGCAAGAGGAGAAAGATTTGAGAGGGCCACATCTTGCGCAAGACAGAGTCATGAGAAAGCCTCTTCTACTCTTTTTTCTAGCTGAGAGTAATGCTCCTTGTTGAAAGATTTAATTACTCCTTTTAGCTCTTTCAACTTCTTCGAAATTTTGAGTTGTTTCGTACCGGTAAAGTTCAAGGAGTTCCAACAGTTAGACAAAAGATCCGCAAAGTCGTCATGCTGATTGATATGGGCGAAGAACTTAAACGGTCTCTTTTGCTTTAGCCTGTTCTGGTCCAAGAAAGTACAACACGGGCTGTGATCTGAAATACCCGGAACACCAAAAATACCAATAGATTCTGGAAACTGCTGTAGCCAAGCTGCATTAATCAGAATTCTATCCAGTTTTTTAGATACATGGCCGTTGGACCAAGTGAACGAGTTACCAAAATACGAGAGATCAAACAGGGAACACCTGTCAAGACACTCTTTAAAATCCCTCATACCTCTGGAGGAAGAGAGTTGATCCGCTTTGGAGTGCTCAGTATGGCTTATGATCTCATTAAAATCACCAAAAACAATCCAAGGAATGACTGCTAGCTGTGGAGATACCGAACATGCTTTCAATTCAGACCATAGCATCCGTCGCCAGATTCTACAACTAGAGCCATATACGCAAGAAACTCCAAACTCCGAGTTAACATTTGGAAGTTTTACAATACAAGTAGTCATCTGAAGAGAAGACGATAATATCCTGACTGACACAGAAGGGTGCCAGACTAACTATATCCTCCTTTAGTCCGAGTAGTCATAGTTGCCATGAAAAGACCAACCCGGTAAAATTGAACTGAAAATTTTATCCGGCTTACTAGCTTGTACATGAGTCTCAATGAGACCACCAAAAATGGGTTTATACTTCCACATCCACTTCTTAAAACCCCGCCGCTTTACAGAATCATTTATACCTCTTACATTCCAGAAAAAAATCCATATAAGAGGTAAAAATTAGAGGATTAAAGGTCCTCTACTCTTACCTTTTCCTTGTTTCTTTGATCTTCGAGATATGACCTCAATAAATTTATCATTACCTTCGTCTAGATTATCTTCATCCCCTGAATAAGAGCTACTGTCTGATACATGACCCGAAGAGATGGAACCATTCGGTCTATCCTGAAAAGGGGGTGAGGTCTACAAAAAGAGATCCCTCTTCAAGATTATGATACTCAAAAGTAGAACAATGAAGGGGAGATTGTGAATGCTGGCTGTTAGGAGATGTTAATCTCTGAGAATTTTCCACTTGCTTGGAGCGAGGTGGAGAGCTGCTATTGGGGAGAGGAGTTTGAGTCCTAGAAGCTGGAGCAGGAGGAGAAACCGAACTTACTGCTGCAGGAGTTGCAAAAGACTTTGCAGGTGGAATATAACCTGTCGTAGGTGGAGCAAACATGATTAATGATTTACAAAGATATAAACACGATAGTTACAATTCCCTAACGTTTCTTAATCGTTAGCTTCAAAACGTTGGATTTGAACACGTTGAAGAGTGTTTCTTTCAGGATCAAAGTATTAAACATGAAACGGATTAGATCTATATATTATCAACAAAAAAATTTCACCTGTTATATAATTACTCCTACGACGAAAAATATATAAGCTTTAATTGGTAAATATTGTTTAATTACGGCAAAAAATAATAATTAGCTTAGAAAATTTTAAAATATGCAAAAATGAAAACTGTAAAATGATTTTTTATTAGATAAATTTGCGGAATTAATGGTGGAATACAAACTATATAACCAAAATATTTTATATACTATTTAATATAGTATAAGAAATGCTAAATATTAATAATTAGATAATAATTAAACTAATTATTGCTAAGATATGGAAACAAAATAAATTTATTAGAATTACTTCACTTAATTATTTAGTTTATTTTTAAATATATTTATAATAATATATTAACATCTTGTAATATTATAAAATCAAATTATATTGTACTTTATTTATAGTTTACCTCATTTCTCCTTTCAAAAAAGAATGGTGTATGTATATTCTATTATTAATACTTGTTATTATTTTTTAAAGCATAAAATAAATATTGAATCTTTGTAAACACAAAACAAAACTATATAAAAGTCGGAGGGTCAATTTATAAATAAGAAAATGTAACATTAAATTAGTTTGTGAATAATGTTTCGTCAAATTTGAAGGAATACTATTAAATACTAATAAACTCGTTTTCCTCTAAAAAAATTGATGCACTATTACAGAATGATTTCCCTCATTTTTTTTATGTTTTAATTCAAAATGAATTAAGGATCATTGGAAATAGTCTAAATTTATTATTTTCAGATATATTAATAACTTTCTATAAATCTAAATGGACTGATGACAGAAAAAAAAAACTAAATGGATTAAATTTTCCATGTTTTCTGTTTTGATTATTTGTTTATTAATTTGCTAGTGTTCAATAAAGTATTCAACTTATTTATTTTACAATATTTGATTATTTTATAAATTTATATTTTTCAGTTTTCTTACATTTAGTTATTCAGCAGAAAGCATCAGAAATTTAAACAGTTTAAATAGATAATAGTTTAATATTGAATGTTGAATATTCTATTCATCTAGTTATCTGTATATATATAATCTTATGAATGTATAACCAACTCTTACATAACACTATTATATACTACTATGTTTTATATACTAATTTACCTTTACTTATCAACACAATGATTTGCGTAAAATAAATTTATTTAATAATTGTTATAAATATACGGTTTTTGTAAAGCCATTAGAGAATTAAACACGGGATTCATGTGACACACCTTGGAATTGACTTTGCATGCAATCTCATAAATATTTCGATAATGGAATTCATGATTGTTGTTACGACGGAGAGACATATGTTAAAATTTTATACCAAGACCAGAGCCGTAAGTACACAATTTGATACTCAACTTCGGGGATGAAATAATCGCCCCATAAATATCAGACTAGTGTAATTTCTTGCCATATGCGTGCCTTAGGGGGCAAGAGTTCTATAGTGTCGAAGTACTGAGATGGCTGAAGACATATAAAATTTTAACTTAAATCATTATATAGCCACCACCTCTCACATTGTTTGAATCAAAATATGTAATGCTATCAAAGCCCTTAAATTACAAGACTTGAAAAGAAGACCGTGCATAGTGCTTGTAGTTGGAGCTATTTATGATTTATCGATGACATGTTAGACTTTTTCCTCACTTTCTTACATATTATTACCCACTCTCTTATCGTATATCATGATTAATCATCGTCTCTTTCTCTTCACGATTTCATTTTCGTTCACTGATTTTACTAATCATTCACACCACAATTTGGTGAAATATATGTCAACCGTGTGCGTGTATTCAATTAGGTTACTATATTAGCAACAACAACATACCCTTGATTCTTAGAACCCATTGATCATAGAAAGAAACAAAACATAAATTATTAATAACAAGAAAATACCAAAAATAGACTACATATAAGAACTTCAAACTTTCCTTTGAGCAAAGAGAAACTCCAAATAAGAAAGCTGTCATATAAGCTTTTTAAGTATATTTTCTAAATGCCTTTAATTTTTTTTCTTACAATATTAATTTTCAACAACAAATTCTTCAGGTTTTTAATTATCAAGAAAAATTTATCAATGGACAAAAATGCTTTCAAACTTTGTAGTATCATAAGGAAAATAATATTATTAACAATCGCATGATGAAGCCTAAATTTCTAAACCAAGTAGAAAACTGAATTTTGAAAGTTTTAAGCAGTGGCTAAAAGTAAGCTAAGAATATGAAAACTTTTCATTAAGAGGCTTGTATCTCACTTCTATTATATATAAATAATTAGTTTCTGCACAACGCATTACGTTAGTGGAGGACAATAAAACGGAAAGAGTAAAACTCAAGATTAATTGTTGTATGATTATAAAAAGCACGCATATTTAAGGTCCACATGTGACATGTAACATATTATTTTCTAGATAGACTATATACCATATAATATAATTTTTAAAAAAATCATTTTTATTATACTAAATGTTTATAACTAAGAAGATTCAAGGAGTATCTATTGATTAAACTAGTAAGAGATTAAAAATAAGAAAAGGAAGGTGAATTGATAAGAACCATATTTCATGTTTGACAAATGAGCATAAGAGCATATACAACTTCACTCCATGTTTCAACTCCACTCTATTTTTACTCTATATTTACTCCATAATGGAATAAACGATGTGTTTACTCCATCAATAGAATAATGCCTTATTTTTTTGTTTATTATTCTATTTTTATTCCAAAATGGAGTGAAATTAAAATAAAACTCAACTCTATTATGGAGTTATTTTTTTTTGAATATTTTTTACATAGAGATGTTCTAAGTGCAATAGCACATTTGAAAGTAAGGTCCATGAGATTTTATGAGTGGAATTTCAAAATCAACTAGGGTTACTGTAATTGAGGAACAAAAACTATTTATGTAACTTAGAAAGTGTTGGAGAGTCGAAAACACTGATTTTTATTTTTGTTTTTTTAAATGAAAGAATTAATAACAAGTAAATAGTTGAACAATAAGGTTTCTTATAAAATTTAGTAGATTCGGTCATACCAACACATGCTATGTCATGTTTTAAGTTTTTAAAGACTGTAACGAAAAACTGACGAATGCATTAGTGAATTCTGATAAAGTAGTAGTGAAAATATTAAGAATATATATTTGTATTCATGGATATAATATGCATGGATAAGAAAAACGTGATAATAATTTATAAGATCTACAAATTTTTAATATTGATTTATTAACAAAACAATTATAGAGGCTGATAGAGAAGCCAAAATCCACATTCTTTAGATCACTTTAAATTGTATTCGCCATCATTTGGACGAAGAAGTGTGATTTCAGCTTGATCTTAGTTTATAATGGCCAATCTAAAGAGTGGATACATAGAACTCTATAGCAGTGGGAACTTACCTTAGATCCCCACTCCTCGTTCGAGGCTAGCACTACGAAAACATCAAAATTAATATATAACCCCTTACTATAAATAATCTTATTAATCCGGTGGGATTTGCCTAAAACATAGATTTATTCTGGATGATGGGAAAATTATTCGAAGTATGACGGTACTCTCACCTAAACAAATACATATGGATGGCATTATACAATCCCTAGTAGTATTGGTGAAATAAGGTTATAGAACATAAAAAATATTCCATGAGATGAGTGCATGGACAGAATTTTATGGACCAAATATTAAATCACTTTTGACTTCAAGTTGGAAGCTTCGGTGCTCTCCAAAATTTGAAACATTTTACTTCAAAAGCAATATCGAGAAGCTTACATGTTACTAAGATTTAAGGTCAAGGGGGAATTCAGTATGATACATGATGTGGATATGTGGAGTGGATGAGAAATCAATTCTATTTTAGTACTCACCATCACTTCAAACATGGACTCTCTCAAATTTTCCTTCCGATTCGAGGGGTTTCCAATGTATCAATTTTTTTTCGAACTTGGAGTATATATTATGGGAGACTTCCAAAGATTGGACGACTTTAGTTTTTTCTATAGACAATTGTGATATATTTGAAAATATTGAAATGAAAAAAGATAAAAGAACAAAAATGGAAACCCACAAGAGATATTACGCTTAGCAAAAAACAGAAGGTGCGGTGTGGGATGAGGCACAACGTAAAAGATTTAAAAGTTCCTTAGGATAAGCATCTTTTCACAAACTGGTCAAAATGAGGAGATGGTGATGGTATTATGTGTATGGATCATGGACCGACCAAGATAAGTTTTTGGGGACAATAATGATTTTCCAATACAGGGGTTCCAAATGATAATATGATCGAGAGAATGAATATCCGACGAAACCTATATCTTTTTACATGTAGAATGTGAAGTTTTGATGGAGCAATATGAATACCCTACAATTTTTAGAGGTAGTGTTCACAATAAATTGTTCTCAAACTGGCCAATATAGTTTTATACCAATGGAATGACCAAATTTCGCTTTCAACATAGAAGAAATTCAATAACGTAGGAATTTTTCCCCTCACTTCTCAATCCAGCATATCCAAAACTAAAGAATACAACGAAAGACAAACTTAGGTAAAATGGCTCAAAGTTCTTCTGCTGTGTATTAGATTAGTTATGTAGCATTTATTTAAATATTTGGAATCGGTAACTAGTTAAAAAGATTAGTTATTACTAGCAAATGGAAAAAAAGGACAAAAGGACCATAAGTGATATAACGTTTTTTCTTTTAAAGGACATTTGGGTACTATATATTGTTCAACATTTCCAACCTCTCTCAAATTTTTATTTAAAACTCATTTGAAATAAAATCTTCTCTAGCTTTGAATAATAAAAAAGGAATCTTCTCTAACTTTTTACATTTCTTAACTTCATATCATAGTAGAAGGTAGAATTACTCCAATTAATATAATTATGTATTATTCCATTTTTATTCATTACTATATTAGAATAAATATAAAACAGTATTAAAATAAAAACAAACTCTGATTAAAAAAATAACATTCGTAATCATCCGCTGTTAATTCTGTGTAAAAAAGTGTGGAAAAAATAAATAAGTTGAAGTTAAAAAAAAAAATAAAAGTAAGAGGAGAGTGACGTGAATGAGTGAGGACATGGGAGAAGGCCACGCGCAATGGAGCGGTCCACACTCTCTCTTCGCCTTTATATTCACCAAGTTGAATCCTCCTTAATTTTATCTTCTTGCTCGTCCGCTCTTCACTTCTTCTCTCTAAATATATTGAAAAACTGAGTTTTCATCACCATTGATCTTCCTAAGATTTCCTTAGTCGAATATAGTTCCTATTTATTGTGCAGAAGTTTTTTAAGGTAACCCTAATATATCAACAAAGGGACTTGAAGACATATTCATACATATAATATAGCCTCTACTTACACGTACGAGTGTTCTTTTTCTTTCTTTGTTTGTTAATTATTTGTGTTCTTTGGACTTTTGTGTAGGGTTATTTTTAAAATTGTAAGCATCCACATCTTCTGATCATATATTATTTTCTGAGTACATATAGCTTTTTCTTTCCGTACATATAAGATGTTTTATTTGCATTGGAGGAAAGCTCATTTTGATGCTAGGGTTATGGCTTAGTATACTCACCATTATAACAGATTAGGTTTTCAAATTATGTTTAATAAAAACATGTTCTGTAAAAGTGTAAAACGCCCGTTCCGTATGATCATTGGCCTCCATGACACTAACACTGTACAATAAGACATCATCATTAGTACACTCTCCATGTCCGTTTATTTCTGATCCTCCATCATCCTTGAATTCTTCAACGTAAAACCTAAATTTCATACTTGAATTAAAAACTTTATATATATACATATAATGTATATGCATGTATGCCAGTTCTTGATCATATATACACATGTATGTGTAAGTTCTTGAATCATAAACCATGCACAGAGGTCATGATAAATATTTGATTATCATAAAGTGAATCAACGAAATGAGCTTTACAATTATACATCATAGCATTTTATGAGCTATCTATCGAGTACTCTATAAATGATTTTTATGTTATAGAGTACTCTATCTATGTTTTTTCTGTTAAATAGTATTCTAAAATTGATAGTTTTATTTCTTATAAAATTGTTATCACTTTCTTCTTCGCCTACTTATATATCTACTTTTAGAAGAAACACATTAGTTTCTACCTCTAAAACATCTGCTTCCACTATCCATATCTTTATTCATTTGTGATCTTGGGTGATCATAATTGAAAATGTATGTTTTCATAAATTAACGTACGTACATAGGTACACAAGAGCATATTTATATTGATTTTAATGTTGTGGTTTTGGTGCTGTAGAAAATACAATACAGGCAATGGAATCTTGTAGCGTTCCTCCGGGGTTTAGGTTCCATCCGACGGACGAAGAGCTTGTCGGATACTATCTAAGGAAGAAAGTCGCATCCCAAAAGATCGATCTCGATGTCATTAGAGACATCGATCTCTACAAAATTGAACCGTGGGATCTACAAGGTTACTTACAAACCACCAAAGATATTTCCATATATATTTAAATTTTGTTATCTCATATATCAATACTTTTTCATCAATGTGAAGATATATCATATATGTATACAAGTATGTATATGATCTTATTTATTTATGAAGCTAACATTTTTATATATTACAGAGCGATGTCGAATCGGGTATGAGGAACAAAATGAATGGTATTTTTTTAGTCACAAGACAAGAAATATCCAACGGGGACAAGGACTAATAGAGCGACCATGACTGGGTTTTTGGAAAGCCACGGGAAGAGACAAAGCTGTTTATGACAAAACAAAACTGATTGGGGATGAGGAAAACTCTTGTGTTCTACAAAGGACGTGCTCCTAATGGCCAAAAATCCGATTGGATCATCCATGAGTACCGGCTCGAGTCAGATGAAAACGCACCTCCACAGGTATTGTATTATGGTTTAATATAAAGCATTGTCAATTTGATGGACCGACCTCATTTATAATCAAGATTGATCATGATAATTTGTTCTGATTGGCATTCATCTTTTCGCCATTTTTTTATATTTCATACAAACTTACATGGGGATGGTACTTGTTGTGTTTCTACTTTAATGGGGACAAAACACCTTTGTTTTAATTAGGGCTTCTTGTCTCTTGGGCTCTTTTGTGAGACACATGCTAACTTTTAGGTGAAACTCTCGCACTTTTATGACATGTAGAATAAAACACATTCAGTAATTTCAGAATGTGCAGTTTTCTACTAACCAAAAATGGAAAAGTTCACTCTCATTTCTCTTTGAAGAAGTATAAAACTTAAAAACTTGCATCTTACGTTCAATCCCTTGCCCATCTATCTTTTAACATATCATGGTTTTGCTAGAATGTCATTTTTTAAAAAAAAATACCCCTATATATTTTTTTAATAATTAGTGTTTATGAATTATATGTGTGGCCTTTTCGAATACCCTAAAAAGTCAACAAAGTTCCAAAAGGAAACGCTAATAGATTGCATGAGTATGTACCTACACATTTTACTAGCTTTCTTCCTTGCGGTCTCACACTTTTTAAGCATGTTACTATGTGTGTCTCACTAAAACTAAAGCCCTTTTCTCCTTCTTTTTGTTTTGCACTCTTTTATCAAATGCTTGAAAATTATACGAGAGGAAGTTTCTAGTTACAAGTTATGTCTTTTATGATCATTTTGTGTATATTTTAGGAAGAAGGGTGGGTTGTTTGTAGAGCGTTTAAGAAAAGAGCAACAGGGCAAACTAAGAACACGGAAACTTGGAGCTCAAGTTATAACTTCTACGATGAAGCCGTATCAAGTGGAGTTAACTCGGTTCTAGACCCCATTGAGTACATATCTAATCAGCAACATGACATTTTTGGAAAGGTTTTATGTGTAAGCAAGAGCTAGAAGGAATGGTTGAAGATGATCTAAACTATATGCATTCCTATCATCATTCATTCAGCTTCCTCAACTCCAACAGCCCTTCTCTCTCGGTGATGAAAAGGCCATCAAGCTCGATGTCTATATCATCAATGGAAAAAAATAATAACTACATAAACCTCATTGGATGATGAAACAAGCTTAGAGTCAATAATAATCAGGAGACAATAAGAGAAAGAATAAGAAGATGCAAGTAACTAAGATGGGAGATTGGAGAGAGCTAGACAAGTTTGTTGCTTCCCAACTCATGAGCCAAGAAGACCATGGGAACTTCAGGTTTAGTTGGTCATCATAAAAGTCATGAAGATATGGAGATGGATTCATTGTTGTTAAACGAGAGAGAAGAAGAGAACAGGTTCGTTAGTGAGTTGTTGAATTCAAACACTGATTATGATACTGGGATTGCGTATTTGTTGAATGAAACTGTATAAATGTTGTGTGAGATTTGTGGGTCCGTGTGTCTTATACATTTATACTTCTTATGCCAATATAACCGTTTTAAGCCAATTTAAATATGTTTTATATGAAAAATATGCTTTAGGGTACGTACGTTGTGGATACGTACTATACCATTTATATTCTAGTTTGAGTGTCTAGGTTAGAGTTACCGTTACCTTATGATGGTATGAATATATAATTTTATATTATAGAGATGATCACTAAAGGAGTAATTAATTAATAATCAAGAAATCAAGAAACAGAAGAAATAAATTGTTTAAGATTAAAATGGGGCCAGGAGATGTCGAGCGTGCGGTGTGCACAACGGGGTCCGTTGGGCATGCTTTGTCGTCCACAAACAGTAGTACTTAACGAGACTTTGGGAGGAAGAGTCTTCCTTTACATAATTTAAATTTTTTTTTTTGAAAAGTTAAAATTGATTCAAACAAAAAGAAACTTGTTTACAATAAAGTAATTGATAATCTAGAGTTATTTGTGTTTCAAAAAATATTCTAAACTTATTTATGTAAGACTTTTAGTAGTCACATCTACCTTTATCATCCAGGAAGCCAAGTAACTAGGGATAATGCGGATTGGATATCCGAGAAATTGTAAGGTATTTGAATTCAAATCTTTATCTAGTGGATCCATGTTTTTATTATTCTTATTGGATTCGAACTTCTCGGATATTCTCATGTCGGAAAAAAATTATAATATCCAAATTCGATGGATACATAAAATTAATAAAAAATAATATTAATAATAATTTAAAAAATAAAAATATATATAATATTTTTAATATTTCTATGTATACTACTACAAAATGTATATAAACTTATATATTTTATTATAAAAATAAAAATATAATAAATATAATTAGTTTATATATATATATATATTGTTTTTAAAAGAATTATCAATAAAAATTATGTTCCAGATATCCGAACTAAAAAATCATGATATCCGGATTAAAGTTTGGTTTTGACGGATCTAATATTTTATTATCCGGATTCAGATCTGCCCCTCCCTTCCCGAATATTCGGATTTTCGAAACGGACCGAGATCAAATCCGGATCTGAGCTTCATGCTCTTTGTTATCGGTATTTTCCCGGCCTTGGATTTATTTGCAGTCAATATTTCTTCTAGTTACGGTTGTCGAGTGCGAGCTTGTATTAACAGTCATGTTATTGTGATTCTTTGGTATCTTCAAAGTATGTGCTTTTTGATTGGATGGCCTTTCAGAGAGTGTTGGCACCAGAACTATTATTGTGGCCTCGCTGGTAAGAAAGCTCTAGGACGAAGGTTAAGCAAATGTTCTGGTCCTATTCCATGTTCTTAATTTATGATTGAACCATTCCAGCTGATATATCCTCGGTTTCTTTAGGAAGTGATTGTAGCCATGGTCTGAGCTTTTTTGTAATTTGTTTTTTTTTTGTTTTTTAAGTTTTGCCTGATGGTTGGTGTATCCTTGGTATGTTTGCTTTCCTTGGTTAGGGTTTTGATTCCGAGGAACTTTGTTATTCTGTCAGCTTTGGTGTATCATGTTGTAACTGTAGATGTTTATGTGAAATATAAATATCTTTCAGTGAGAAAAAATGTAATATTTTCTTTATTTATTCAATTGGGAAAGTTACTATATAGGATAAACCTTCATATGAGTAATAAGTTGACTCACTGATTAAGCACACGCCAAGACTAACATTATTCACATACACTTTTTTTACAAACCTTAGGTTATTTATTCATTTTGGGATAAACCACTTAGTGTTATAGAATGGACTATCTACCATACTTTTTATTTGAGTTGAATAGCTTCTGACTAATGTCATATATAGTCAGCTCATCTATCATTGGACTATCTTGTAAACTACTTGTACCGAAGTCCATATTTTCCAAATAATAACAACTTTGTTCACAGCTAAATCCAATTGAATACATACGGATTTACACCGTGCCCTAAACTAATCACTACAACTAAACTACTACTACCTGATTTATTTACATACGTCTCGCCATATGGTAGTATGCTTACTTATCCTTAAAAGTTATAACACACTGCAAATAATAATGAAATATAATTTACAAACGAACAAATGTTGTATTGTAAACGTTAGATGTTGCACTTCACCTCTCATGCAAGTTTTCCAATGGAGAAACACTAGAGACCAATTCATCCAAGGACAATGTATGTCGCCAATGGAAACATTTCCACCTGTTTTGTACTACAAAAGTAGGCAATTAAATATGTCTCTGTGAGTGTGATTTGGAACAGTTGACTACTTTTTAATCAAGCGATGATTTATTGTCTCCTAGCTCCCGAAGACTATGTTTTGTGAGAATTGTTAAATTCATCAAAAATATAATGTTCCTACAATTTAATGAAACGCAGTCTTTGATAGTTCTAAAATGGTGGTAATATTACCAAATTAACAAAAAAAAAAATGCCTCTAATTAATGAAACCATAATATAAGATTTTATCAGAACTGAATTACCTTACATTGGGCTTTCTAATTTTGTTACTTGAAAAAAGAACAAAACAATATATCCATAACTGGTTCTCGTTTGAATCTTGTTGGAACCAAACTGGGCTGTTCTTGTTAAAGCCGACTTGTTTCACAATTAGGTCATTCCATTTCCATTAGTATGTACCTAGAGCTATTGATTGGTTTAACTCAGAGGCATCAAAACTCTGAGACTGAGCTAGCCCCCGTATCTTTTTCATTTCAGGCTTTTAATGGAAGACTCTTTTACCAAAACAGAATCTCAAGTCTTAACATGGATCTCTACAAATTTTTTCGACGGTATAATATGTTTATCTAAGTTCATAAGACATGGTTGCCGTCTTAGCTCAGTGGTAGAGCGCGTGACTTTTAATCCCGTGGCCGTGGGTTCGATCCCCACAGACGGCGATCCTTTTGTAAATATTTTTTTGCTGTTTATTTGTTGTTGTTACTAACACCCATAACTTACATTCAAACAACCACCATCAAACATGTATATATCTTTATATATAAAAGATTGTTTACTCTCTCCTGAGGCCCTTCACATCATCGCCACATCATAAAGTTGAATTACGAGCGGACGACACGTGTCCAAGTCAACTAAGTGTTGGGTTCCGTCCTGGGCCAATTTCTTTTGTTTTGGGCTTCATTACGTGCCGACCGAGAAGTATGACTTAACCTAACTGTCATTTAATTGATTGTACTTTATTAATTGATCATAAATATGTAAATGAAAGAATATAAATTGATTTAGTGATCTCCATATATCTTATGCTATAACATACATTTTCATATATTTTATACATTTCATTACATACCAATTAGAATACTCTTAAAAAATTAACTCGACATTTAATACTTTTTATAAATAAAAAAAGCCTAATGCCCCCTCCATTTGTGGGAAACCGTATGATTTTGGTTCTTCTAAAATAATAATTATCTTAGTTTCAATTTTGGTACCAGTTATTTTTAATCCAAAGGGATTTTTGAGGTTTTTATTATCAGATATTACATAATTATCTAGCAATGATGATAATAAATGACAGTAATGTAACTAATTTTTTAACAAAATAATATAATTAAATAATGTTAATCTTATAATTAATTCCATATCAAACATTAATAAATAGTAAAATGATATAGTGTAGTATTTTGTGTGTTTTAATAAATATTTTAGTTTGATTATTTTATGTGATCAAATATGATATGTTATGTTTAACAATTATTCTTTTGTGATTTTGTTGTGATATATAACAAGTGAATAAATAATAGTTATTTTATAAAAAGCAGAAAACAAATCATATATGAACCCAATTTACCTAACTGCAACGACTTTGAAGTTTGAAATTTTTGATAAAGTGATTTCACATAAATAATCAAAAAACTCTCTCAAATAGTTTATTAAAGTTTTTTTACCAAAATAGCTCTCAAGAAAAAAATGACCGAAATAGCATTTTCTATTTTAATTTTTTTATTTTATTTTGTTTTTTAAACGCTAAACCTCATCTCCGAAACATCACCTCATAACTCTAATTCTAAGTGTAGATTAGTTAACCATATGGGTATAAGTATATTTATACTTTTTATAAAACCTATTTTGGTCAATTTTCTCTTTGAAATCTGACTTTATACAAAAAAAAATTGACATTATCTTCGAATATTTCTTTAAATAATCTCCTATACAAATATATAATTGCATCTTTCAAATTTAAAAAGCTTATGTCAAATACTTAACGATTCCACTCGCCGTGCGAAGCGCGACCCGGCCCTAGTATATATATGTTGTTGTTATATTGATTCTAAACTGGATTAGTTTGAGGAAAGAAAAAAAAACTGGATTAGTCAAAAGGCATGTTACAACGAAGCTGGCTGTTGTAACTAACGACACCAGAAACTAGAGCCGGCGGTTTACAGGCACAACCCCGGAGTCATAAGCCAGCGATTGCCAATATACAATCCTGGAAACAAACATGCAAATACTACAAGAACACAAACAAGACAATAAAAAACCAACGATTAAACATCCTAGACGAGACTCAAGACCCAGCCATAGAGAGAACGAAACCGGCCTGATAGTTTATGGATAAACGTTGCTGTAGATTGCACCTCCTATGTGCCTCTGCTCCACCGACCCCCTCCAAAACCAACTAAACCCACCGTTGGACTTTGAATAAGGGCTACCACACGTCTTCTACTCGCCTCCGCTCCACTGATTCTCTCCAGATCCAACTAAAACTCGCCATTGGCCTCTGTAAGAGATCCTCCACGCGCCGTCTACGCGCCTCAGACCCCACGGCAAAACTAACCCCACGCTCTTACTCAAAACAGCCGGTAACCATAAATCCACCACCACATACCATAGATCTGACGAGATCGACGGCCATGGAATCCGGTTTGAAACTCTCCGCTTCAATCCAGGGAACCAAAGCTTTAAACAAGATCTGAAACCCACTAGACTAAGAAACAAAAAACTAGACTGAAACAAGAAAGGAAGGGTATTCACCTTCTCACAGTACCAACGACAAGACGCTATCGACCGGAGAAGATGGAGAATCTCTTTTTTTTACTCTCTCTCTACTCCCCCCCCCCCCACAGTTTTTCTTTATGGATTAACACCTTCTCATTTGTATCTTTGAATTTAATGGAAACAAAATTACATGATATGTGATCAACATATACATTTCTTTAATTTTTTTTTTTGATACAACCTATCGGCTGATCCAGTCGGTCACGAGAGGAATGCACTTAGTGCTACATAGTGGACGAACTACCACTCTGCCTAACCCGAGTTTGAAATACCTTCCGACTAATGTCAAGGGTTGAACTGATCATCTGTTACGATCCACCATGTAAACCACTTGAGTCGAAGTCCAGCTTAGACTGGCTAAGTAATGATTTCTACGGGAATCGAACTCCGGCCAGTAATGATTTCTACGGGAATTGAACTCTGAACTGATGTAAGTACACAACAAGCCCTAAGAAATTACGACTAGGCTACTATCACTTGGTTGATCAACTTATACATACACCAATGATTATTGAAAAGTATGTATATTTATATAGGCAAAGGAATAGAATTATCAACACGCTCAACTTCTAATGAGCTAATTGAAACCAATCCATCATAGAATCATCTTTTATATTAGAACTTCTAACTCTAATGAAACTTAAACTTTATAATTAAACCGAGAAACATATAGATCATATAAAAGTCTAAATTATTTTTACAGATGAAAGCTATGAAGGATGAGAAGCAGTTTGCAGGCTCTCTTGACACCATGGGAGTCCTCTTCATGGTCGGAGATTCAGTCTTCTAATTAGCCATTAGAGATGGAAAAAGAACAAACTTGGTAGCCAGAGTATTTAGTTAGTATGAGAAGAGAGAACAAGATGTATTTGTTTGTGTTTTATCTGTTCACTTGCTTGAGACTGTGAAGCGAACCAAAAGGATTCAAAAATGGTACAGTTGGGTTCACACATCAAAATGATTACAACTAAACATAAATGGGTGGAGAACCAAACGTCAAGTCGTTCACCTTTTAAAGCAATTCTAGTGACCTTCAATGGAAACGAAACACAATAAAACACACACACCCAAAGTTAATTCGAAAACACACTGATGCAAAAACATGTAGTGAATTAAGGAAACAATGAAGAACAATAATGGACACTAAAAGAATAGGAATATGCTATTTATCACACAAAATTTGTTCACACAAGACCATCATATAGCTCTTAGCAGCTTACTCATTGATCCTCACTTCAAAGCTTTTACACTGATTCCAACCCCACTTTTTGGTTTATTATACAGCAATTGGTGTATCCTGCAGAAGCCATTTAGAATCAGTTTGTGCTCACAAAACGAATACTAAAAGTCTTAAATCAATCATGTTGCATCAAACCATCCATCACAATCAAATATTAACTCAGAACTACAATGAGTTCCAGTCCTAAGTACCAGTTTTACTTCTTATGTTACTAGTGGTGTTAGTGTTTTGTCCTTGATTTGCAATGTGACTCACCTTGGAAGCTATATTAGAGACGGCTAGATTGAACTTCTCTTTGGTTTTCGAGCCAGCAAGCTGACCTGCTCTCGCAACTTTGCTGAAAGCGCCACTAAACCAAGCAGCTCCAGCAGACACATACCTATTTAGGAAGCAGAATCCAAAAAAACAAAGAATACATCATCAGCTAAAACTCATTTTCCTCAATTCTCTGAAAAGAAAAACATAGCCAGTGGTTTGATAAATGACCTGCTTGACTTGACAGCTGAACCAGTGTCGTTTAACTTCTTTTCAGCTGCAAATATAGCCGCCATGGTTTTATCTGAAACCTGAAGCCTTTGATCAACAGATTTTACTTTCTCATTAACCACAGAGATGCCCACGTTGAACTTCTCGCTAAGCCGGACTCTCTTGTCAAACGACGAAACTTTGGCTGAAGCATTGGCTCTCAACTGGTGCAACTCATCAAAAGCCTTGGCTTTGTTCACAGCATCTTGTCCAAGTGCAGAACCTTTGGCCAAAACAGTAGCCATCACATCTTGCGCTTTGCTAACATACGCTCTCCCATTACCCTCCCCAGTCTGCAAACAAGAGTTTATCATCATTCCACAACAAGGTTAGTGCTTTCCATAACTTTTAATATCAAAAGGGGAAGGTTAAAGAAGAAGAATATTAACCTGGCGTGTTGGTGTTGGGGGCATTGTGTTCTCTACCAGTTGCTGCAAGAACAGAGACTAAAGATATCATTCAGCGCACACACACACAAACTTGAGGGTGAAAAACAGAATACAAAACCTGCATGTTGTCACGCCTAGGAACATAGTTGTGAGCTGGAGTTATAGTAACGATCTTGTCTACAATAGTGGCACCCTGTAATTAAAAAAAAAAATGTGTTACACAAAGTTGAACAGGTTTCTCCAAAATACAAAAGCTTTTACTCAATTCTCACAGTGATTATCCTTATACATAGCAAAAGATTATGATCTATCTTAGATCTGAGTTTGGTCGGATTCTGTATGGGAAGACTAAACTGGACGGTAGCTTATTTCAAAGGCGTTTTATTGATCCAGACTCGAACACACACACTTGACGGTTAAAAATTAGGGTTTTGCTCACTGAGATTTCTCGCCGACTTGTACTTTCCCGGCTAGCTTAAACGAGCACGGTTCGTCTTCTGTTTGTTTGCACATTTTCTAAACAGTTACTCTTCCCGATCAATAAAACCCACCGTCGAGTTTAGTTTTCCCATACAGAGTCCGACCAAACTCAGATATAACAATCTAGCAGCTCAATGAAGATGCAATAGCAAATATTACACAAAGTAGAACAGGTTCCTAGTCCAAACGCAAAAGCTTTCACACTCTTTAGACAAAACCAAAGCTATATATTAACACATACCGATAATAAGAGAGCGATTTCAAGGGCTTTAGGTTCAGTAAACGTAACAAACGCGACTCTTGATTGCTCAGCATCTCTGTAATCAAAACTCAACACTTGAGTTCGTTAGAAGCATCCAAACAATAATCAAAGCTAATACGAAGAAAAGAAGGTTACTTTAAGATGTGGATGTGGTCAATGTCGCCGGAGAAGGAGAAAAACTCGTGAATCTCTCTCTCCGTCGCTAGATCTGACACGTTCTCCACTTTAACACTTCTCGTCGTCTGCATCTCAAATTTCAATATCGAGCTCAGAGAAGTAAAGATTGGGATTATGTAAGAGTAACACAAGTCGGAATCTTAACCGTCACCTGCTGCATTGTCGGCGGCGGAAGGAAGGGGGCGGAGAGAATATTATTTTGCGGAAGAGAGAAGGAAAAGATTTGAACAGCACACAAAGACCAGACTTTCCTCGTCGCTTTCTCCTCCAGCTAAGCTATTACTGTTATTATCTCTCTCTCTCTCTAAATCATTTCTTTACATATTAAAAACTATTTAAATATGGGAACACATAAAATACACGGAATGCTTTATTAAATACCTGATGTAATGTTTTTCTTATACAAAAGTTTGTATGATTACTTATAGGCCTCTGGCAATAAACCCGATATCCGATAACCCGAACCAAATCTGGTCCGATCAAACCAGTATGAATCGGTTTCGGTTCCTCAAAATAAACTAATTGGACCATGTTTTCTTGATACAATGGGTGTCAAGTCGGGTCGGGTAAATACCATACATCTGATTGATTACATCCGAAACCCGTAAATAATCAATCCTTACCCTAATCCTTTTAGCATTCCATTTCGATTACACAACTACCACCAAGATTCTCTGCGAAATCCTCTACTAAACCTTTTTGAAATCTCATCCCCCCACTCCGTAATCTTGTTCTTTTAATCTAATAATATGCCCATTGATTTCCATTGTCAATTCGATTTTAAAACCCTACATACTAGTTCTCATATAAATATCTATGTGGTTCCTCAAAGTTGATAATCAAAACCACCTCTTTAATCAGAAAATAATTGAGTTAAAGTACTCAATTTTCTCTTGAGTTGTCGACGCAAACAACTTTTTTTTTCTAACAACAACTTTGTTTTTTAATTGTGGTTCCATATAGCTTCTTTTGATTACTCTTAAATAGTCGACACTTTTAGTTTCGTATTACTCATAACTTTAATTTAAAAAAAATAATAATTTACAATTTATACCAAACAAATTAGGAAAGTATACTTAAGTTCTAAATGGTGACCATAGAATGAATGTGAATAATAAATTTAATTTCATCCCTTAAATACTACACCATTAATTAGGAATATTTTTTTCCATATGGTTCCTTCTCATTCTTTAGTTTATAAGGAATTATAGGATAAAAATTATTTAACAAATTTAGAAAGAACAATAACTGACATATATTTTTTTCATTCCTATTATTTTGTTTCCTTTGTTCTTTTTCTGCTTATTTTTATTGTTATTTTAGAGGTCACAAGTTAAATTCTTACAAACTTGTACTGAAATATATTTACAAACTAATACAATAATGAAACTGAATGTAAATAACAAGATTAATCAAAATTTTAATTTATTTAAAACTGAAAATTATTATAGTTAAATACAAAGAAATAAATATAATTTAATATATCCAAATAATAATCAAATTGATCACATATTGTATATAAAAATTAAATAACTCATTAAAATGATGTATATAATTAAAATAAATTTTAAAATAAATTACTATACTGTATTTACTTTAATGTTTATATTCATGGATAAACATTGTTGAAAACTTTTACTATAAATACCATTAAAACAATTTTTTTAACTGTCTAAGAAAGCAGGCTTTGAGAAATCTAACACAAATACTAAAATATGATAATACAGTTCAGTGTCGCAACAGGAATATGTTATTATAAAATTAAGTGAAGAAATTGCGATACATATAATGATGCAGAACCAAAGCCACGATAGCAAAGCTTTATCTTATTATACATCTTCTATCTTTGGTAAGAAGAGAAGGTAAAACAGAAAGCTGGTAACTTCTGATACATGATAAGCTTTGAAGGAGATCAAGCTGTTCTCTTTATGATATGGACTCCACTGTCTGTGTCCACAATCTCACTTATATCTCCAACCTTGAGTGCGTATGTTGCTTCCTCAAACGGTTTCTGCATTTGACCTCGCCCAAAGGGACCTGAAACCACGGTTTGTACAATCAACTTATGAGCACCAAATATAACTATATAAGATGAAATTCACCAAAAAATAATCTTTACAGAAGTCTAAGGGGACACATATTACTTATAAGTACATGGAGGAAAAAAAACTTCAAATTGTAATTGTCAGCGATTATCTAAGCAGATAAATTAATGAGCAGCACTTACTATATTCATCAAGTAAAAAACTTTTACACTGTTAGCATTGGTGATGATCTAAGCAGTCATCATCAAGTAAGATATACGAGCACCAATTCTAGATTAATAAAGGAAAAAAACTTCATACTATAAACTAAAATGATGGTCCAAGTAGAGAGTAGTAGTAAGATTCATGTAAAACTCAGAAGATAATAATCTTTATGAGAACTATAGATAGTAGTCATCATCAGTAACATCTACCAATTTTAGATTGATCAAGGAAAAAACTTCATACTTATAACTGATCCAAGTAGACAGTAGTAGTAAGATTCATGAAAAAACTAAACTTTAGTAACCTTTATGAGCACTATAGATACATCAAGCAAGAAACTTTACACTTTAAACATTGGTACTGATCCAAACAGACCGATATATACGTTAGTACCCTTTATGAGCACTATAGATACATCAAGCAAGAAACTATATACTCAAAACATTGGTGATGATCTAAACAGACCGATATATACGTTAGTACCCTTTATGAGCATTACAGATACATCAAGCAAGAAACTACACTCTAAACGTTGGTGAATGATCTTAACAGACCGACGTAGACGTTAGTAACCTTTATGAGCACTATAGATACCTCAAGCAAGAAACTATACTCTAAACGCTGGTAAATGATCTGAACAGACCGACGCAGACTTTAGTAATCTTTATGAGCACTACAGATACATCAAGCAAGAAACTATATACTCTAAACATTGGTGATGATCTAAACAAACCAATGTAGACATTAGTAACCTTCATGAGCACATTAGAATAGATACAGCAAACAAGAAGCTTATAACACTAGTGATGATCCAAGTCGACAGTAGTAGTAAGATACATGAAAAACCAAGACTTAAGTAACCTTTATGAGCACTATAGATACATCAATCAAGAAGCTTTATGCTCTAAACATTGGTGAATAATCATAACAGACCGATGTAGACGTTAGTAAACCTTCATGAGCACTATATATACATCAATCAAGAAACTATATACTCCAAACATTGGTTAATGATCTACCGATGTATACATTAGTAACCTTAGAGCACTATAGATACATCACGCAATAAACTTTATACTCTTAACACTGGTGAATGGTCTAAACAAACCAATGTAGACATTAGTAACCTTCATGAACTCTATAGAATAAGATACATCAAACAAGAAACCATATAATCTATAACATCAAGCAAGAAACTTTATACTCTAAACAAGAGAAAATAGTAAGATTGATGAAAAATGCAATATAGATACATAAAGCAAGAAACTTTATACTCTAAACATTAGTGACTGATCTAAACAGACCAATGTTCTTCTCCTTATGAGCAATTCCACTACACAGAGAGATCCACCAGAACCCTAATTGAAATCAATATTGCTTCGATTAGAGAAGAGAAAAAAACAAACCTAGATCGCCGCCGCGTTTAGCAGAGCTACAATCAGAAACACGAGTGGCCACATCCTCGAAGTTAGCTTTACCAGAGATGATGTCTTCACGGATCGATTTAAGCTGCTCCACGGCTGCTTCTCTCGTAACGGTCATAATGATCTTACCTTCTGGATCCTTCCACGACGCCTTCCTGCGAGACCCTTGATGCTTGATCAGAATGTGCGACGCCTTGACTTGGTCTCTCGACGACATCTTGCTCTTCTTACGGTGCTTGCTGTGGTGGTGGTGGTGGTGGTGATCGGCTCTCTTGTCCTTTGGTTGATCTGTCGAAGAGACAGAGTCTTTCTTCCGTTTCCGATCTGAATCTATCTTCGGAGTCTGAGATGATGTCTGACGAAAAGAGGAGTTAGAAGTGTGCGGCTCTCTTTTCTTCGAGAAGAGTCTTTATATGATAACACAAAAAGGGTATTGTGAGCATTCGGATTCTCGGTACGGCTCGGTTCGGTCCCATTAGGTTTGAGTTATTGAGTTTTCAAACTCAACAAAACCATGTCGTATTTACAAGAATTTGATTTTCTAAAAAAAAAAACCTTTTTTTAACTTTAGTTTTATTTAACATAGATGACATCAAAAAATAACGAAATTATTTATAATAAGTTACAACTATCATAAAATCAACATACAAATCTACCCAATCATCCAATCTGAACAGTTTTTTTTCGGTTTTTAATTCAGTATGTCAAATTTGGTTTAATAAAAAAACTTATAAAAATACTTTTAATTTTTGGTTCAATTTTATACGGTTTAAGCTATTCTGGTTTTTATTTTATTTTTACCAAATTTTAAACCAAACTAATTGAAATACAATATAACAAAACTAAACTAGCCAAAATTACCCAATAGATAAGTTAAAAAGAAAAAGAAAAATTAAACCAAAACATACAATATCGATTCAGTTCGGTAGAATTTTCAAAAATAGAAAAAACAAATAGTCGAACTAATTTTTTTGGGTTCAGTTTGGTGAACTTTTGGACTAACCAAACTAAACAAAAATTAAATCGTCCGAACTGATTTAGCCGAATTATCAACAGCGAAAATAAACTAACAATTCATCACGGCAACCCATTTTGATTTTTATCCCTATTTTCTTAATTATTTTTCAAATGGAATTGTGAAAATTTTAGCAAAATAAATATCACAAGTCAAGTGGTTTTCTTATTTTGAAAATCAAATTTTCAAGATATTGATCTGTATTTAAAAAAAAAAAAGAAGATATTGATCCTTCGCTAGTTTAACTAGTAACAAGGTCGTTTTCAATTAGTAAATGTTTTTTGTAAATTTGAACTGGATTTTATTACCATGTTTGTGAGGTTTTTTTTTTAGTTCAACCGCAAGTTTTAAATGTTTTTATGCTATCTAATTAGTAATATGTATATTCTACCCAAAAAATGAAAATCATACATAATAGCAATCAATTGGTAACCCAACCATAGTTTAAAAAAGAATAGAAATTGGTAACCAAACCATAATGATGATACAGTGAAAGTCTAAACAATCGGTTTACAACGGGGAAACCAAACTTACTCTATATGAGAGATGGAAGAAACAAAAACACAAAACATTCAACATTCACCACATTAGAGATTTAGAGGCAAGAGCAAGACATCAACATTGTTGCGACAAGTATACAACCAACATTCCTAACCAAAAAGAATGAACCAAAACTTACATTTAAGATATTATCTATCCAAACCAAGAAGAAAGAATCAGGCGACAATCACTCACTGCTTGTATAAATTAGATGTCCCTCAAGACCGGCCAACCTTTTCTAATGATCTCTTTTACTCTAGAGTCAATTTGTTTCTGGATTCCTGGTGGGCAGAGCTCAGCTGCATACCCGTTAAGCTTTGTGGCTAGAGCTGATCTCTCAAGCTCTTCTTCCGCCATGTTTCCTATTAGCTGAAGAAGGAACGGATGCTGTTTCAGCTCAAACTTCTGCAAATCCAAAACCAGAGAACTCATCAGATTAACATCTTTAACGAAAATGGAAGATACAGAGACTATTAAAGAGTTGAAACCTGATGATCAGGCTCTGCGCGATAAAACATCCCAAGCTGTTGAATCTGAGTAGTCACAATACTGCTTCTTGATTTAAGCTGCTCTCTTTCTTTGGTAGTAGTAGCCAACCTCAACTCTTCTGTAGAGTTAGTGAAGATACAAGATCTGTTCAGACAAAAACAAAAAGAAGATTAGACAACAACTCAAAAGATTCATCCCGACAAGCTATTATTATTATTATTACCTGTACTGATTACCGACATCAGGACCTTGTCCGAACACTTGTCTGGAATCATGACTAGACCAGAACACATCTAAGAGCTGACGATAACTCACTATCCTCGGATCATACTCAACCTGTACAGATTCGGCGTGGTCACCGAGTTTTCTATACTCCGGATTGGTTTTAGTTCCGCCGGCGTAACCGGACGTTGTTCTCACGACGCCGTTGATGCAACCGAACGCCGCCTCAGATCGCCAGAAGCTACCGAGAGCGAAAACGGCGGATCTCAAGGGACGGTCAGGCGAATCTACGACGACGGGATCTGAGATCTGATTCGATAGCCTGATGCAGAAGGTCTTGTCGAGCAGAGAGATGGAGAAGAAGAGGAAGACGAGGTTGAAGAAAAGCTTTCTCCTCTCTGATGATGAAACCATTGTATATTCCAGTCTTCTTCTAGCTATTGCAGGGGATGAATCTGTCTAGGTGAATGGAACCTTGTTGAGTTACCTCAAAGTCACTCCAGAGGCTCCACTTCCATCAAAATTCATTCACCACGCACAACATTAGTCTTCGAGTCCCTC